>DWEH01000979.1:0-10183 GCA_018245815.1 Apyrrothrix aesculapus
CGGGCGCGCAAGCCACCTTCGCGCTGGACGCCGCCGCCGGCAAGCTGTTCGCCTGGGGGCTCAACAACTACGGCCAGCTCGGTACCCTCGCCTTCTGTATCTACCTCCCACCTTCGCTACACGTAGCATCTGTGACGCCTGTAATCCCCGAAAAGGGAGGCAGAGGAGGGTAGTACAATCCCACGTTTCACCAGTTACGTTTACGTCCACTATGGAATAGGTGGTGAGCCTATTGACATACACCGGGCACAGATCCCGACTTCAAGCCACTACTAGAAAAATCAAATATAAGACCCGGAATTTGAACCCAGGACATCTCGATCAGCAGTCGCGCTTGCAACCACTCGACCAACGAGGCAGTCATTTAACCAACAAGACAGTCACTCAACCAATGAGGTGGTCTTTATTATCTTATTTGTCTATTTTACACATTTAGAAGAATCTAGAATAACATTACTGATCTGTACATCCAGTCTGTTAGTGAGATGTTGACTTGGTTTCTCACTTGTCTGTACCACTATAGAGTTAGGTTGTATTAGCAAGAAACATCCTAAAAAAATAATTAAAGTGAAAGGATCCTGTCTATGTAGTGTGGTTAAACAGGATGTTTATTAACGTTAATTTTTATAGATTACACTCTAAATTTTATTTTTCTGTCTAATCACATCTCTTTTATTGTATATTTTAGTGACTATGTATTTTGTTGCTCCTTCTAAATAATAATTAATAAACCCCAGTTAGAGTAGGATAGCATATATTTTTAATTTCTATCTTACCCTTATTTGAAAGTTACCCCGTTCTAATACTGCTAATATGTAATTAAGGATATTGCTTTCTTGTTAACCGGGAACATTTTACTCAAAGAACAGCTCATAATTTACGTTACAAGAGTCCTCTGTCCTTTAATCTATGAAACAGTTAAGCAAGCCAATTTGCAATATTTTTATGCAATGCGACATAAATCAATCATAACAATAAAAGTAGGACAGTAAACATGAAGCCCAGTAACGTAGCGCGGCCGGCAGGCGTCACGGGCGACAAGCGGCGCACGGCGCTGTTCTCGCCCGCCGAGTGCGACGCGTTCGGCGGCGGCGGGCCGTGGCGCCGCGTGGCGCCCGGCCTGCACCACTCGCTGGCGCTGGACGCGCACGGCCAGGTGTACGCCATCGGCCGCTGCGAGTACGGCAGGTAACCGCCTCGCTCGCCATGGCCACTCTGCACGCTCATTTATGTATATCTATCCGTATGTTCTGATTTATGCACATATTAGTCAAATCTAGAACAGTTTAACATCAGAATTAGTTTTGATTCTTGACATGATGAAGCTATAGAAACTTGTGCAGCCACTCTAAAGAATTAAAACTTAGTCCCGCGTATCTTAATCTATCTATGTACTGCCATGTACAAGGTGAACACAAGATATAAATGCTACTATACAACAGCAACGAGAGTGCATGGTACTGGCGCCTATGCTGTTGTCGGCTGTCTCATGCGATTATATTAAAAGCGATTGAGTTACAATATTTAATTTCTTTTTGTATATAAATAAAGATGGCGCGTCTTATTTTATGTTAGATACCAGACAATTCCTAGCTTAGAATCGTTGATATCTAATCAATGTCGCTCTGTACTATTCAATGTCTAATTACCCCAAAGAGAACTGTTGATAAACGTACATTTGTGCCTCCAGACTGGGCCTGGGCGACCGGGCTGGCGACGCGGAAGTCCTGGAGCCCATCCCCGCGCTGCAGAACAAGAAGTGTGTGAGCATCGCGGCCGGCACCAGTAACTCCTTCGCAGTCACAGACTCCGGTTAGTGATTACCACGGGACAGTTGAAAAAATTCATAACTCACTGCATTGTGTAATATGAAGCTGTCTCAGCACGTTACATACATTAGCAGTGACTGTCACTAAAAAAACTCATTAATTTTATATATCTTCATATAAGTTAGCAAACACCATTTATTACATTGATTTTATTTAACTGCATTATAATGTGCACACGAATAAATATTTAAAAAGGCTACAATTGATATATTGAACATTCTGTTAATTAATACAAAAATCGTATGTATAAATAATATTGTTAATTTGCTTTGTGCCCCAGGTGAGGTGCTATCGTGGGGCATGGGCAGTGAAGGCCAGCTCGGGACGGGCTCCAGTGCAGACGCAGCAGAGCCCACGCCCGCGTTGCTGCTAGCGGTCGGGACCCGGACACCCATACACGTGTCTGCGGGGGGACAACATACTGTATTACTAGTGGTATGTGTGTGGAGTTTCAATAAACCTGATATATAAGATTCGGCTCATAGTATTTTGAACTATCACATTATACAAATAGAGCTCAAAGTTTATTTAAGTACATACAAAATATATTTATGCAACATACTATACTTGATTACAGTTATACTAGTCAGAATGGCAGATCAGTCAACAGTCAAGAATCTAATCTTGACATGTTAACGTGTTTTTAAGGGAATAAAACTCTTTGCTATACACTATGGTAATAAGTGTTTCTGATGCATATATATCTGTATGCTATGACTGTGTCACAAGAAACAAACCTGAGTCAATCTCATTTACACATGGAAATATTTATATACTAGTGTTATTACGTTTGGTATACACAGTTATAATCAGCCTAAAATCACAATCTGTATGCATATAAAATCTTAACAGTTGGACCTTTTGTTTATCATTACCGTAGAATGATATTATAACATTTGTAAACACAGGAGGACCCTTCAGCCGCTAAAGAACCCTCGCCAGCGCCGGAACAGGAGGAGGCAGAAGAGAAGGTGGATTCAGAGGAAACGGAGGAGGAGCCCGCGAGAGAGCCGGAGAGGGAAACGGAGAAGGCTCACAAACGAGCGCGAAAACACGAACAGGACGAAGAGATCTCCTCCACTTCATCGCAACCCGCGACGCGGGGCGAAGACAAGCCGCAGGTACGTGGCTGGCGACACGGGCCGGCCCTCACGCCGTAACTGGGACATCTCGGAGAGGATATTCTACCGAGCCACTATGCTGCAGGCCAAGCGAAAGGTGGTTACTGGCCAAACCTGTCAACAGTCAATCTCATCCTGGGTAGGCTCGGAAGGCTACTTATCCCTTAATAAGCACATCTGATTATGATCGTATTCGGCGAGAGCGGCGCCCGTGGGCCGCGTGCCAGTGTAGTAACGTGTGCGTTGCCGCCAGGCGCGGGGCGGCGCGGCGCGGCGCGGCGCGCGCGGCAAAAACGCAAAGCGGAATTAGGTTTATTTTTTCAAAAGTTTTTTTTGACGACGGTACTCCGTACCCGAGATATTGTGCAATGTATACCTTGTAGTTTTGATTCGATTAGTTGTATAAGTATTTTTGTGGGAGGGGCGAGCACGAATCTATGTACTACAATGTAACATCACGCCTATAATGACAGAAAAGGTAGGCAGAGAGTAGTACACTCCCACGTTTCACCAGTTCATTATCGACCTTCCTTTGTTATCTCTGTCGCGTGTACCCCTACATACGACATTCCCTATGTCCCTTTCTATTTCTATTTATAAGTATAAGAGTATGTGAGTATCAATATTTCCCCCTCTTTCCTTACGTTATGATTTCTATCATTCGACACCTACCAAAAGCCGCGTTAAGGAATTTTATTTCCTATTAATGATATCCTTAGTACTATCATAAGGTCAAGAAAATAATTATGAATAAAATTTAAATCTGAATGATTTTCTTATATATTATTTGTGCTCGCTCTATATCACAGCAGTTTATTATTAATTAATAAGTATAAAAATTGGTGCTGGAGATAATTATAAAATTGATTTTTTGAAACTGTCCTGACGTTGTAATATTTCCATACATACAGCAGTGTTCAAATATTGTGTTAATACAGACTCATATTTATAACTTTTACGTATTATTTACATTTTCAACCAGTCAATGCAGGTGATGATTGAAAATTAAGAAAGACACTTAAATAAAAAAAAACTGATGATATAAGGATTTCTGTCAAGATATCTTTACTCTCCACGTCATCGATTTCTCCATCGTCATTCGAGTAACTCCAGAAGTCGGTCTACCACTAGAACCCGCAGTAGCGGACATCGGTTTCCTTCCTGTAGCCAGCCCCTAGTGGCCAACTACTGGACTTAGGCTTCCTGTAAGTTTTGTAGCGCCTCGAAAAGAACTCAATTCAGTTACCTTAGAAAGACCTAGAACTATTGTGAAAGGGTATTTGCATAAATAATAATACAAATATTTGAGCCCAGAGGTCAAATATACAAGACGTAAACGATGGCTATTAATATTTTTTTCATCCCCTATAATATTCTCTATAAAAAGGCTATGTATTTATTTTTATTATATAATGGTTTTGTTTTTATCAAGTGATAATAAACAGGAATAATAGACGATGTTGCAATAGCAAACCATTTAATTTTTGGTCGTTATACAGGTTTATATAAATGAGTCTGGGTAACGTCCCAACTAATTAACAATTGCTGTATTTGTATGGAATTATTATACAGTTCTCTGAGGAACTCTTAAATACGGTATTCGATTCATTTAAAGACCTCATTAGAAGCCGATTGGCTGTCAAGAAAAAGGTGATGGTATGTTGTTAGTGTATGTTTAGTGTTACCTATTGTCACTTTCAGTACACATCCAAATCGAAAAATATAATTCACTGTTGCATGTGTTTTTAATAACAGCATTACTGTTGATTGGATTAAAATTAATGAAAATCACATATGTTATGTGTCAAGGTGTCCTGAAAGTGACATGTCAACAGGTCATACAAGTATGTGTTGTCGTGTATGGTTGATTGTTACATTATAATGCAATGTTATATTGAATATTAAATAATAACTCTCCAATTCATTTGTGACCTATCTTAAAGGTCACTGTAGTTTATGCTCTTTCCCACTATCCACTATCCACACTGATCTTTGCATCCGATTAATACCTAGAAAATGTATAGAATTAGTGTGTGGAGCCACACTTTAGTGGTATGGCAGGTGCCACAGTTCTCTATGATCTAAAGGCTGCCGTCAACATTAAATCACTTGCTTAATTATAAAGAAACATCTGAAATCAAAGCTGAAGGCCTAAAATGATCCTCTGGTGAACATGATGGATCATTAACTTGTGTATGTTTATATTTAAAAAATCATACATATCCTCACGCCAGGTCGCTTACGGGGTAGGCAGAGAGCACGGAGTGCCAAATATCTTTATCCTTAGATACCTGCAGTGGTTCTTCCACATTCTTCACTCTCTCCAAAAAAGAATTTAAAAATCAATAAATTTTATTACATATTCTCTATAATATTGCATATAATTAGTAATTGACACTTTATTGTTGTACCATTAATATCATAAGTAGTTACATGGGTTACATAAGTAAATAATTTGTTATGGCATGGTATGTTGACAGTTGCATTATTGGTTTCAAATATTGTATTGACAAGTAAACCTCTGCCCAGATTTTGACTGTGGAATCCCCAGCGCTACATCAATTTCTGCTATTAAGCAACATGGTGTGATAGGTGGACATACTAAGATATGAGCTGGTCTAAATTTTCTATCCTTGGAAGTAGCTAATACACTGGATGTTCACCAGACTTCTGGCTATATGCATTTATGTGCAGGTGTATGTAGCCTGCAGTGACCACTTAAGATAACATTTCGTGACATTCAAATATCACATGAAAACTAATGAAAAATTTGACTTTTCAGAAGCTGAACGGCAAAGACAAATTAGATGCACCCATGGATATTGATGACACAGGTAATTGATTTTGAAATTAGTTTTAATTTTAAGTCAGTTTAGTTATGCATACCTTTGTTTATTCACAATGTGATTAATGGTACACAGATTAATGAATATGATTTCGTTTTTATTTATAAATCTTATTCTATTGTTTGTTGACATGTTAGTGTGGTTTTGACATTTGTAATTATGTATCGCTTAAAAATTAAAAATTTGTTACTAGATGTCATTTCGATGCATGGGGAGACTCGTATGCATTAAAATTACTGGTAGTAATCATTAATTAATTCCATTTTCAAATGCAGAAAAACCGCAAGACAAAGATGACGAGGACACAAAAACGGACGAGAACAGCAGCAAGGACACGGAAACGGAGCACACGGAGAGCGACAAGGAGGACACCATGGACACGTCCAAGCCGGACACCATGGACACGTCGAGCCAGGACACCACCGAGAGCGACACCAAGCGGGACTCGGAGGACAAGGAGGACACCACCGACGTGGACATGGACAAGGAGGTGAACGGCGCGCCCGAGAGCCAGCTCGTGGACAGCAAGCCCGTGGACGCGCGCGCGCGCGACGCCGCGCTCGCGTCCGCGTGAGGCGCGCCCCCTCCCCCCCCCTGCGTGCCTAGAGCTGTCGGTGGACTTGTACAATTAGTTCATATCTGTTCAACCAGTTGTAAAATGAACTTGATGTTTTGAGAAAATATCACACTATTGGGTTTCGGTTTATATTTTTTTTTGTTCTTGCTGAATGACCGGACTCTGACGAGAACTGAGAAATAGTAAATTATTACTTTAAGTGTCAAAATATGTTGAAGCGAAGTTGATGGGCTGCAACTGTTTCGACGCCTCGTTAGGCGCAGGTCCACAGCTGTTGCATTATTTTGTATAATGCACAAATATACAATTCGGTTCTAATGGTCTTTTTACATTTACTATAGGCACCTCGAACACTACGTGTGTGGTTTTAGTGAGATGAAATTGTGACCCAAAATAATAATAATTTTATGTCCTATTCACGAAAGTAGACTAATCTACGACTGCACAAGATACGGTGCACTGGCAACATTTGTATAATTACAGCGTGTCATTTCACTCCATCGATATATGAGCCGGAGTTTACAATGTCTCATTTCTCCCTAATTTGTGACTAGTTTGTTAATTACATTACAAAAATCAAGAATTTGCTATGAATATTAACAATAATACTATGTTATTTAAGTAGCGTCTGTAGTATTAAATATCTATAAATATAATTAATCTTAAAGAAATAGGTTTGTTTAATATTAAGCGAGCGTCCAATAACGCGTATATTTTCATATATAAAGTATATTTTATTTAATATAAAATTATAATATATATAGTAAGAATGAAACGTAGTTGGGAGCGGACGGCTACGTGTCGGTACGAAATGTGCTCTGAAACAAAAATTTGCCCGAATTTTGTTAAAATTATTTGTATTGTTAATATTATGATGGTTTCGGTTGTAACATAATCTTTAATAATCTGGGGTTCGTTTATCAACGTTCGGGCCTCGCGACTGCGGGTCGGTGGTGGCAACACTCGACTTCATGTATCTGGAAGTTTTCTATGAAAATCTTGCAAAATACTGACTAAAATATTATTTTAAGTGTCGTTTTATACTGCCTGTGCGGGGGCTCACCGGCGGGGCGAGGGCCGGGGGCTCCGCGCGGCGGCGGGCGCTAGATTGTAATGACTATAAATATATGAATATAATTGTAATGTAAGTGCATTGTCGTGCGTGCGAGCCGCGGCGCCGGCGGCGGATATCATTTAAGATTATTTGTTGGATAATATTTTAATTTTATATAAGGAATTTCCGTGCATGGTTTTAAAAAGTACAAAGGTACGTACGTTTTCTTTCACGCGACGCTATATTTCTTAATTGTTAAAATAAAATGAAGTATAATGTATTGTGTTTTCCTAATAAAAAAACTGTAGTGTACGTTAATGTTTTATTTGGTTTCGTATTGTTCTGTACGAATTTTTCTATACAGGACATTCCTGTTGGCCTGTAATACGAGAGGCCTTGAGGTTAGTATTTACAGTAATACTTGTGCACCGATTTCCACAAGCTCCAATGTCCGACTCTAAACACAGATATCCCTACAGCTAAGGAAGACTTAGTATCTACTTATGAATAGAAATCGCTCTTAACCCACACAAAAATCTGCAATTCTTTCTAACAAAGCCGGGACTGTTACTTTGTGTAACGAGTATTATTTTATTTTGACAAGAATACTGACAGGTACCTACAGAATAAATTTTTTATAATTTTTTGTAATAAAACTTCTTTAGACGCGACAAGAGGGTACACAAATCGGCAGACATTTTGAATTATTCAAAATGGCGGGAAAACATGAAAGGCGTATTCGTTTGTGTGAAATGTGTATTAGTTTTTAATAAGTGAAGAATGGAAAGTGTTTCAAAAGAAGGAAGTATTTTAAAGAAATTTAATATAATAGAACACGTTATTGATATAAAATAAACTAGTGTTCAGTTAATTTATAACGGAAGAATCCCAAGAATATTTTACTCTAACCTCGTTAAATAATTATAAACGGAAAACCAATCAACCATCTGATAATAACTCCATTTTTAATAAACGTAAGTATTTCTTTTACGTAACTGTGTAAATTTTCTATCAATTCAAAGTAATTAACATGGGCATGAATGTAGCAGATACAAATATGCTAAAAATGCCAAAGAAGTTTTACTTCAATCGCGCGTAAAGGTTACACGCAGTAAATTTTTTTCTCAAGCATTTCTTGCAAAAGACTTTAACAAACTTCAGTTCGTATTTAAATCAATTTTGTTCAATCATAATAATGATAAATTAAATAAAAGTGGAAAGTAATGAACGATGTTAAAAAAATGTGATTTGTAAATCTATCTTTGTATGGATTTTCCTGTGTCAAACCACACAATCTACTATCACGCTCGTACGGACCAAAATGAAAGGAGACTAAGTAAAACAATCAAGTTTTTAGTTAACATTCGATGTATGGAATGTATGTGTTTGTGTTCGGAAAATAAGAAAATTTATTTGTTGACCCGTTTTATTGTATTGATTTGGATGGCGCACAATGTAGAGGTTAGGCAAGGCTTACTACCTGATGGGCGTTGGATAAGGATATAGTACACTGCATACAATGAATTGAAAAAAGAATATTGGCCTTCAAACAGTTGGTTGGTATATGTTATCGGTCGTACGATCTTAAGTGCACGGGGTTATCTTGATAGACAAGTCACAAAAGGATATTAATAGTTACATGTATAGAAATAGGAATATTCGTGTACATCAAAATTTATCGATTTGCATCAAGGAAAACTTCATATTAATATCCACTGAGTTTTCCTAATAACCATTGCATTTTATAACTACGTAACTAATAAGATCTCTGGTAATGCCACAGTAGTATGTTATTAAATAATATAATATGAAGTAACTGATAAAAAAACTAGGTACTTATAATTTAAAATCATAAACTCGTTATAATTACTGTATTTAAGTATCAAGGATAACGAAAAAAATACATGATATTTTATATAGTGTTTAATTTGATATTTATTGTGATTAATTTTTAAAGGCGAGATCCTTCAAGTTCAATCCTGGCTATTACCATACATTTTTACGTTCAAGATGTATGAACATCAGTTGTAGGATTTTTTTTATGCTAGTTAATCGCGGCCCGATAAGCAGGCTAATTAATTGATAACATAACATTACGCTTGTATTTCCCCAAAAAGGTAGGCATAATAGTTCCATTTTTGATCAGTTATGTTATAATCCCATAAATAACTAGTGCGTGAGGCTATTGCCTTACAAGGGACACATATCCATTGGCTGCTTCTTTGGTCTGATGGTTGCAAGCGCGATTGCTGAGCAAGAGGTCCTGGCTTCCATCCCGGGATTGGGCAAAAGTATTATTGGGTTATTCTAACTTCAAAATCCCAGTAGTAGGTCGGAATTTATTGATGTTATGATAACCGACTGATTTATGAAATACGGATGCAGCTGCATTTAACCTGAGTTTGATTATAAATACCTAAAGCTTTTACTTTCAGGACTAAATTGAAATTACCTGGTACCGTAATAAATGTACAAAACTACATTGATTTTTTTCAAAATTCTTTGATTATTTGCCTGACTAGTCAGTAAAGTGGTTGCGAGCGTGACTGCCGATCGAGACGGCCTGGGTTCAAATCCCGGGTCAGGTAGTATTGGATTTTTCTAACTAGAATTTCTAGTTAAAATTTCTAGTAATGGCTCGGAGTCTGGATTTATGCCCGGTGTATGACAATAGGCTTACCATCTATTCCATGATGGGACGAAACGTAACTAGTGAAACGTGGCAGTATACTACACTCCTCTGCCTACCCCTTCGG
>DWEH01000980.1:0-10179 GCA_018245815.1 Apyrrothrix aesculapus
ATCATAACTTCTTGAGAAATTATCTTGAGCTAATTCATTTATAGAATACTAATATATATTATTAACGACAAGGATGTGTCAGTATATATTTTTTTGTGAAGTTTTATCACTAAGAATCTACTAGAGAAAAGATTTTGTAGCATTTGTAAATAAGTTAATAAATAGATAAAAATCCTCACAAATTTCGATTCAATATAACCACAGATAAAAATTACTAGACTTGCCTGATATCTTGTCTATATAGAAATATTTCATGTCACATAATTAGATTTGCTAAGGTTAAAACAACATATAATTCTATATTTGAATTAAGGATTATTCCTTATGGTATTATTTTATTTGTATAGGGCTACTTCAGTTCCTGGCCAGTTGAAAGATATTGCTAAAGGAATTAGCAATAAGATGTACCATTGTACAGATCTCTTTCCTTATCTGATTTTATCTTATATTTGCTTGAGTGTAAATAAATGAATAATTTTGACAGCCAGAATGATCTCTGCAGACAGTATTAAAGTTGCAACTTTTCAAAATGTATTCCAAATATGAAAAGAAAATAAAATTAAAGAGGTTTGCTGAATGTTATCATAAACATGTTACAAATAAAAATTGTTATATGTAATTCTGTAACATCAAATAGGCAACATTTACAAACAACTTGAAGTGTTTAAAAAAACAATATCTGACACAGCTTGAATGATAATGTTTATGTAAATTGTATTACTTTTGTCTTTGCTATTATAAACTGATCCATTGTCTATATAAAACACAATATGCTATTCTTTATAAATTTACTGTCACCTCATAGATTCACTTATACTGTCACCTCACAAATGAATTCAATTAGGCTTTTCTAAACAGATGTCATATGATATGGTGTAGTGAGTGCTGTTCCATCCAAAGCTGTTTACCTTCTTGTTGAAACTGATAAGTCGTTTGTTCTCAATGCTACAATTAATGTACTTCATTGTACTCGTACAATATGTTGTGAACGTAACATACCAAATATTATAGAGGCACCTTTGAAATGTTAAACTATGAAAAAGCCAATTTTATGTTTTAGTTTGCATGATACCTAAAGTGAAATGCATGGTGTTTCAGTACGACGCTACCACCAGGGTGAATTCAAACCGCCCAGCATGGACGAGCTGCCGGTACCCCAGGGCTCGTGGCAGGCTCGCTACGACGCCAACCAGCGTCGTTACAATGCTACTTTACTCTTTGGAGTTGCCTTCACTGTTGGCACTCTCATTGTGGTTTGTATACAATTAAATAAATATACTGTCCATACCATGGTTTCAAGGTTTATTCTTTTGTAACATTTTCTCACAACTTTCTGATTCCAATGTCAACAAATTACACAACCCTTTGTGGATATTTGCTACAACATTGCTGGTATTGAATATAAAAATCTTGTGTATTTTCTTTTTAGGCCAAGACATCGGGACTGATATTCCTCAACTTTTCGCCTCCTAAGAGCCTGGACTAAAAAAGTACATACTGCTGCAATATTTATGTGATCTACTAGCTTAATAAATTAATAGTATCTAAACCCCTCCTGCCATTTTATTTTTCCTTCATGACATGTTTAGTGACTGGCCAGTTTTCAAAGAGACAGATTTTATATTCACATCTGTAGTACTTTTTGTAACCTTGGCTTAATAAAAAACTGCTAATATGACAAGAATATGTAAAGAACAAATACTAATCTGGTACACATCTACATTAAAAAGTAATGCTAAGTACCAACTGGACTAAAATTTTAATATTATTCCAACTGGATAATGCCAAATATTTTAAGATATCTGTATTTTGGTAGGACATCTCTGTCCAGGCCACATTGACACAGTAAAGTCATTTTACAACATATATTTGCTTCATTTTGGAAGAATTTGATGTGAGGTGAGGCAGTTTTCATTCAGTGGTGGGATGTTAAAACTATAAATTTTGTAATTCAAACGAGGTAAATTAACACAAACTACAAAATGAATATTTCATTTTAAATATATTTATTTTTAACAATTGATTACGCTGTACTTGGATAAATAATATACACTTACTTAGTTTATCATACTCTATCTATATAATCATTTATATAAATGAAACCAATATACATGTACATGTATTGACTTCAATACAATGTACCGAGGGCCGAGAGGCAGCGTCAGTGCTCGCGCGCGATGTCGGAGAAGGCGTCGAGGATGTCCTGCGTGCTGAGCGGCAGCGCCAGCCCCGCGCCCGCGTAGCACGCCGCCATGCGCGCCTGCGCCGGGGCAGAGCATTACGTATAGTGGCCAATACCTCGTGGGAGGGTAAGCGGAGCATATTGCACGAAAATGTACACGACTAAACCATGTATTCGCGGATTAATTTTAACTTAATTTATTATATAGAATCTGTGTCTGATTAAACTGTCTCGTTAGTTGCCAGCGCGGCTACTGTGCAAAAAATTCTTAATTCGACCCTGAGTCGGGCAAAGTATTATTGGATTTTTCTAACTTGAAATTCCCAGTAGCTGTTTGGAATCCGATCCTGTGCCGGATGTATGGCAATAGGCTCACCCGTATTCCGTACGACGTATATCATAACTGTTGAAAAATGTTAGACTCCTTTACCTACCCAATCAGGAAAGTACAGGCGGGGTGTTATGTTATGCATTTAATACAACTTAAAGGTTTCCGAGTTGTACTGACTGCTAAACATCAGGTGGGCTACTGCTCAGTAAATAAGTTTAAAAAAAATTATTACCTGTAGGGCAACGTGCTGTGCGATAAACTCCTCCTGCATGGCGTGCCACACCACTTGCAGCAGCCCGCCCTCCTCGCTCAAGTGCTTCTCCACCGTGCGGTACAGTCGGTGGAGGGACTTGCGCACTGCAAAACGTCATACAACGTTCACTAGCGACCCAGTTCAGCGCTACTCGTCGAACCGTGTGGAGTGGCACGGTGAGCGGGAGTGAGCGCGGAGACAGTACCTTCATGCGCAGGGTACATGGCGAGCAGGCGGCGCAACTCGTGCTTGCTGAAGGCAGCGCGGTAGCACACTTCGTCCTCCCGCACGCCGTGCGCCACCGCCTCCGACACGCCCTGCACACACCGCTCCGTGAGTCTCACTGCGAGTGTACAGTGTTACCGACATGCACAGTAGCGAGAGCGCGAGCGCAACCTCGAAGAACTGAGTGAGCTTGTCGAGCGGACGGCCGAAGTACTGCGTGACGTAGGCGCGCAGCGCGTCGTTGTAGCGCTGGCGCGTGTCGCGGCGCAGCGCGTCCAGCGCCGGCACGCGCAGCGCGCAGATGGCGCGGTGCAGGCGGTGGTAGTTCTCGGCGAGCAGCGCGGCGCGCGGCGTGCGCGGGTGCTCGGCCGTCGCCACGGCGCGCGCCATGCCGCTCGCCAGCGACACGTACCTGAACACGGTTACCGATGTTTGCTATGGATCCTACGATATTCATTTTTAACATTCGCATCGTAATATACGCACCAGCGGTCGAGATCCGCACGACGGCCGCGAGCGAATATCGCCTCGCACACGGTACTCATCTCCTCCAATTCAGGAATGAAGCTCAGCACGCCGCATTTCGGTTTCTTCGCCGCCTGCGGACCCGTCGTATGTTATCGGTCAAGCACAAGATTAAATAGATTATATCATCGCAAACGAAAATATGCCTTCAATATTTCCGTTTTCACACATTTCCAAAAAAGCAAGTTGTACAATCCGCATATCCACTAGAACCAGGCTCAGGTAAAGCGGTTGTATTTTTTGTACGCGTATATGTCCCCACAAACTTCAAATGTAAGTCTCGGCCGATAGCTACACCTTAAGATTTACTCGTAGATTCGTCACTTCGCGAATACGCTCACCTGCTTAATGGCATCGGGCAGCGCGGCCAGGCGCTCGGCCACCGCGCGGTCGGCGCCGCGCTTGGCCGCCACGGCCACGGCCGCCAGCGCCGCGCGCGCCCACCGCGCCTCCGCCGCCTCCGCCTCGCCCAGCACGCGCCGCCCCACGCAAGCCAACGCGCGCATTGCGCCGCTGCACCGGCAATATTACATTCCTTCGATTACCTTACATCCTACATTATTGTGACACAGTCGCTTTGCTGTAGTGATAACGGTAAGTCAAAAGATTTTTTCGAAAAATAACGCTCACTATGGGTCGTGCCGCTCGATGTGCGCCACGAGCGCGACCAGGTCCGTGTCCAGCGCCGGGAACAGATCGGCCATGAGACGGCGCGACTCGCCCGCCGGCCGCCGCGCGCCGTCCGCGCCGCCATCTGACCCACCTTCGGCCCCACTCGGCGCGCAGGTCTCCGCGCCAGTTTCGCCTTCGCCGTCGTCGTCGCTCTCACCTTTAACGTCTACATCTAAATGAAAGAACTGCGTGCAGAAATCCTGCTCGGCGTTGCATATATTCTCCACTAACGTTAGCACCTGTAAATTTTCAGTACCACATTATTAACCTTATTGCACTATCACTCCAAAGTTTGTGGAAGATTCATCGTCCAGCACCTCGTCCAGCAGCTCGTCGGCGCGCTCAGGCGGCGCGTGAGCCAAGGCCGTGCGGGCCGCGTCGCACGCACCGCGCACTTCGCGCTCGTACACGCGCGCCCACGTGCCCACGTACACCTGCGTCCGTACAAGAAACGCCGTTATCGCTGTGAACGTTAAATAGCTTCAAATACAACGAATGAGGCAGATACCTTGACGAGTCCCTCATAGGCCTTCTCGTCCATGTCCTTGAGCCAACGCATGAAGGGCGCGTAGGGTTGCAGGTGCGCGTGATGATGACGGCGCGCATCATGCGCGGCCTCGTTTCCGAGGTGGATAAGTGCGTTGTTGAGGTGTCGCGCTAGCGCGGCCGCCAGCTGGTCCCGCGCTCGCCCCAGCCGTCGCAGCCGCTCCCGCACGCCGCCCAGCCGCATGGCCCGCGCGCGCTCTGGACGCGTCGCGCCGCGCAGCGCCGCCCGCAACGCCAACGCAGCACTCAGCGCTCGCGCACGCCCCTCGCTCGTCGCCAATGACACCTGCGTCAAAAAAGCAGATCGTTATTCGTAAAGCCATTCTGCCATGCCAAATCGGCAATAATAATTGCTTCGTTTTATTGCTGGATTTTGCTAATTGAAAATTTGTGTATGAGTTGTATTATCATAATTTTAATATTTATTGTTAAATTCTGAATACCACACTGCTATCGAGAAAGCGATATAACGCAACAACAGTGTTTGTCATACCACAACTAGTACATTCCACCTCACCTCCGACAACGAGTCGAGATCTTGAAGAGCCGGAGCCTCGAGCCACTGGAAGATGGCGCGCAGTTCGTCGAGCAGGGCGCGCGCCGACGCATCGGCCCGCGCCGCGCCACTACGTGCGTGCAACGCTGCCGGGGCCGCGCGCGTGTGCGTCTCCAGCCGCCGCAACCGTGCCGACAACGCTGCGCCCGCCGCGCTGCCCGCTGCGCCAAGCGACGCCACGAATTACTTACGAGCGCCGCTAACGGCTACACAGAACGATTCGGAAACGAACCTCACCTTCGAGCCGCGTGCCGAGTCGAGCGCCACCACCCTCGGTGGCCGCGGCGAGCATGCCAGCCACGTTGAGAGCGTCGAGGCGTGCTAGGCGGTCGGCCAAGCGACGCACCCACTGTTCGGCGTCTGCGTCCTCTGGTTCAGGCTCTGTACCTAATAGAGCGCCCAACGCTTCATCCGACAAAGGTTGCGCACCAGCCACAGCACGCGCTAGTTCCGCACGCGCTCCTTCCGTACAATTCCATGTCAGTGTTTCACCACCCGCCTCCAATGATATTCCTCCATCCTGAAACACCTTTTACTGCTTAACTTCTAAAATAATGCAGCAAATACCATCTAGATAAATTCTCTATTACTCCTTGATCATGCATACAAGGTGGTCATTTACTATAGATTCTACTTGAATACCTTTTTATTTTGCCAGTTTAGTGTATATTACTATTTTTCCAATTTAGTACTTTCTTACCATCAAAATCAACAAGAAATAGAAGAGAAACTGAAGGAGCAAAATCTTCACAAAAAGAAGATACGACTCTTATTTGGGTTTAGGATTTACACCTGTTGGGAGTATTGAGGAAGCAGATGGATTATGACGCCTTTGTAAAAAAATATTTTTAAATAGTCCTCTGGCGGCAGTAAAGCTAAAACAACAGTTTGATTCAAATAACGATAATCACAAGGACAAAGATATCAGTTTTTTTCAAAGAGACAAAGTCACAGTGTTAAAATTGGATATCTTTGCTAAAACTGATATTGAATATGCCACTGAAGCATAATTCCGCCGAAGGTACAGGATAGCTTGATCTGGTAAACCACATAAAATTGCAGATTGCAATTGCATACATGGAAAAGATGCAGCAAAGTAAGTTGCAGCTGTGCAGTGCTCAAACAATACTGTTTCAGATAGGGTTAACAAAATATATGATCACATCGAAGATGAACTCATACACCGATTGCATGCTTCCAATAAGTTTCCAATGCAACTTGCTAAAGTACAGAGCTAGCTGATCTACTAATATTGCTTGTATTCATGAAATATATCTTAAGTATGACTATCAAAGAAAATTTATTGCTGTGCACACCTTCGGAAACCCATACAACTGAGGTAGAAACATTGAAGGTCATAGATTGTTACATGAATAAACACGAAATTGATTGGAAGAAATGTATTGATGTATGTAGCGATGGGGTCACAGGATTGTTAGGTAAGATAAAAGGCACAGTAGCAAAAAGCAAAAGTATTGCACCTGGATGTAAAAGCAATCATTGCATTTTGTATAGTTATGCCCTTGTAGTAAAAAAATGGCAACTGAATTAAAGAAAGTTCTTAATGAAACTGCAAAGAGTGTCAATTAAGTTAAAAGTCATCCCCTCCAGTCAAGATTGTTCAAAAAGGTGTGTGAACAAATGGATACTAAATATAAATCACTCCTCTTGCATACCATAATCTAATGGCTTCCGAGTGGCAAAGTCCTATCCAGGTTATATGAACATCGTGATGAGCTGAAGGTTTCCAATATGTGGCATATTAAGTCTCAATCTCCAACAATTTTCAGTGTATTGCATGAAAAGCAATGGGTTATAAAAATACCTGATCTTACCAATATATTTGGAAAGGTCAATAAAATTACTACATATTTGCAGGGAAAACGAACAATCATATGTATGGCAATATATTTATCAGCCATATAAGAAAATTAAATTTCTGGATTGTCTGCGTAAAAAAAGGACAACATTAAATGTTTTCCAGTTTATCATAACTTTCTACAAGAAAATGTGTTATAATTACCTAATTAAATGATAATTATCATAACTGGACATGCAGTAAATATTTTGAAATCTTTGTCAGATCTTTGATCTTTCCGGACAGAGAATAAATCCTTTTATCATCAGATGTCAACCTGCGATAACCATCCTAGATTATAAAACATTCACATATCTTCAAATTTCATCCACATTAAAACACACATGTAAGTCTTTGTCTCTGAATGTCCCAGAACAGCTATCTTAACTTTGCTCCCATCAGTCACAACATATTGTTGTGAAAGAGGTTATCAGCTTACACTACACAAAACACTAACTCAACTCGAGATTGGATACTACCCCAGGAATGAGCATACAATTATCAGACATAATGCCGAACTATAAAGCAATTAATAATAAAACAATCAAACAATTCTTTACTATAAAATGTAACATCACACCCTAATCCCCGAAAAAGCAGGCAGAAGAGTGTAAGTACATTCCCACATTTCAGCAGTTATGTTTAAGTCCCAATCTGGAATAGGAGGTGTGTCTACTACCATACACTAGGCACAAATCCAGACTCCAATGCACTACTAGAAATTCTAATTTCAGTAAAATCCAATAGTACTCAACCCGGGATTTGAACCCAGGACCTCTTGATCGGCGGTCACACTTGTAACCAACACAACCAACGAGGCAGTTAAAGTAAAGAGTAGTGTTTCACATATAAAACATTTCTAATAAAAGTTTTTATTCTTTATTAAATTATAGTATCTTAGATTTGTAATAATATGATATTTGGTGTGTGTTCAGTTACCCTAAAAGTTTAGGAATCGCTAATATAGATAACATAATGCAGCCTCACAAAATAAATATATATGTAATAAAATCACTGTAAGTACTGGCAGGTCCGTCTTGAGTTGTACGCTAGCTAGTGGCCAACACTTCAAGGGCTGGTCGTTCTCCGTCAAGAGCACCGCCGCGTCAGCCCCGCGCGCTGCCACACTGAGTCGTTGCCGCCGCGTGCCTGCCCACACCTCTGCACTGACGCGCTCTGCACTGTCCCACTCGCGCGCCGCCTCCTCTACTGTTCTCATCTTTCTTCTTGCCTAAGTTTCCTATTCACACCCTCTTTGTTGTCACTTAGTAATCTCTATTTTCAGTACAGATTTACACGACTAAGTGTTACATACATCATATATAATAATATATCCCTATAAAATTCATTAATAAATATTCATTATTAAGTTGCTAGTCACTTGTAAAGCCATAACTAATCTTCAAACTAAACTTTATTTTTTGACATTTTATTTGTTTGGCACATTGTTATTTGTCAAATGCAGTTAATGGTTTTCGTTTTAACCAAGATTAATTCGATTAATTATGAAAAAATTAACTTTAGTTATTTCTATGAAACTCAGGTAAAGAAACTTATAAACATCCACATAATTAAAAAATAAACATTACCGCTCCAGTACCTACTCTCATACGCCTTAACACAAATAAACATTATCCCAAACTATTTTATAATTGTTTGTAAATAGAAATGAGTTTTAAAATATTTTTCTAACTTAATGTCACTAAAACCAGAAAGAAATGATTTATTACAATCTACCGTAAATCATGCAATAGTTATAATCTATGTAATAAATAGTCTATGCGATTGGCTACTGTCAGTGACATATGGATGAAATTTAATATAATTGTACTGAAAGATTGATGAAGTGAATAACAAATTTTAATTCGATTTAAGCCAATGTCTAATCGTTACCGGCATCTTCAGTTGTGACATTTAGATAAAAGTCAAATTTCGTAACAACATTACAGAGCATATATAGAGTATTATATGTTGCATGTTACAAAGAGAACAATTTAAATTTGAAAGAAATATAACCTGACTTTTACAGTGTAAAAGTATAGTTTGGACTTATTAATTACAGTATAAAATCATGTCTAAAACTATAACTAAACAAGCGCCTAAAACAAAAACAAGCGAAGATATATTCACAGGCTTTCAAAACCTCCGAGCAGAGCAGCGGCAACTTGCTAATAAAATATCGGAATTGGAAATGGATCTCAATGAACATAAGTGAGTACTGTCCTTCAAGACTAAGAGATATACGACAGGTGATGAAATTGAGTAGTCGTTTAACATTATTATATCGTCACACAAGTTACGATTGCAAACTATATAAAGAAATAACCTTAAAAATCTCGAAACGTATATAAAGTACAAACAGATTATTGGACGATACGATTGTCACAACGATTTTCAGTGTTATTATGGTATCTTCACGCCAGGTCCCTTATGGGGTGTGCAGAGAGCACTGAGTGCCAAATATCTCTATCCCTACAGACTTGCCATGCTTCTTCTACATTCATCACTGTGGTGATACTTGCACACCAGTTTCAATTACTGATAATAGCTATTCAATATCTATTAATAATTTTATTTGTGGTGTCAGGGTAGTAATAGAGACTCTACGGGGAGTAGAACCAGAGCGCAGGTGTTTCCGCTTGGTGGGAGCTGTGCTTGTGGAGCGCACTGTGGAACTTGTGCTGCCAGAACTGGAGGCCAACCGAGAGAGGCTCCCTAAAGCATTGCAGGTACACATGTATATGGTTAAACAAACTGTAACAAATATGATGTACATTTTTTATAAGCCTCCATTAATTTTATTCATTTGAGCCATAGCTATACACTAAATTGCTTGTAATACTAAAAGTGGGGTCAATAGCTTGCCATGTATTAATTCTTTCCGAAGAGGTAAACTTGAGAGAACATTTATTCATAAAGTAAGCAGAGCAAACTGCCTCATGGGTCATGTGACTGCCTCATTGGTCGTGTTGGTTGCAAGCGCGACTGCCGATCGAGAGGTCCTGGGTTCAAATTCCGGGTCAAGTACTAT
>DWEH01000981.1:0-10177 GCA_018245815.1 Apyrrothrix aesculapus
TCATGTTTAATATACTTTACCGAAGGGCCAGATGCTTGGAGTATACCTGCTTCACCACAGCGCTCCAGTATACATTGACAGAGATCAAATAAAGTCATCATTATGATCACCAACCCTTTTATTCTAATTTCCATTGCTGGATACGCTTCTCCTCTCAGAATGACATGGGTAAGGCTATAGTTATTACGTTAGCCAAGGGTTGCATACAAGAAAGGTCAGCGGCATGTAAGCCTCGCTTAACCAAAATCCCGGGGTCAGAAGTCATTCTCATTTCTGACACAAGCAGCACTTGCTACACGTTCTTATCTTAAGATTATTGCATCTAGACATAACTAATTATGCACACAATTCTAGATCTTGTTGCTATTAGCATAAGGTCCAAGTGCCGCCCACCGCGAGATGAGATAATTGTACCATTTATGTTATTAGCCAGCGATACCCGTCGAAGGGACTTATCGTATCGTCAGCGATACTCTCACTAAGTCATGCAAGTAAAATTAATGTATTCTCATATTGCCTTGTGCTGCATTTATTTGTCTTTTTTGTATATTAGTAATTTTAAATGAGTTAATGTCCGTGAAATATGTAACACCTTACATCACGCCTGTGATTCCCGAAGAGGTAGGCAGAGGAGTATAGTACACTCTCACGTTTCACCAGTTACGTTTACGTCCCACTTTGGAACAAGCCTTATATATTATGGTGAGCCTATTGCCATGCCGTGAAATGTGTTTAATATTTTTCTATTCGTTTCTCTCTCATAGTAATGTAACTGGGTGAAATTGCACTTACTACGTGAGATAATTATTTGCTAAGCCAATCTTGTGAAAACTTTGGCTGGTCTCAAAGCGAACTGCAGTTATCTTAGTTTAAATACACATGTCCGTGGAAAGTACTAAGAAAAATTGAAAATTACAATCGACAGACTAAAACCCCAATAATCACAATATTTCATTATTGTTTAGTTGTGATTACGTCTGCACGTATTCCCGTACTCTCTATGTACATTATTTCATCCCTTACAATAACTTTTCGGGGGTTGATTTATGTATATATTGAGTTTCATTAGTTACATTGCACCTTGACAACAGGCAAACGTGCCACCTGATGGTAAGTGGTCACCGTCGCCTATAAAGATTTGCGGCATCAGACGTTTATGTAGTCTACGTCTTTTTTAGGGCTTGAGCTATCTTTATATCCAATTTGAACAAAATTATTTCACCCGTTTCAATGTGACAACACATAAAATAGACAAAGATATAATCGTGTTAATAATTATAAAAGGGAGACACTCAAATATAGTTTATCGTTCTTAGCTGGTGATAGAACACGACCCCTAGTGTTTCTTACAATAATATGCATCATGAAATTGTCAATTCACCAGGGAAAATGGTTTTGGAACGTACCAAAGTGGGTTTGTGTAAGAAAAAACATCGCATCGTTTCATACCGGTTCCGAGACAATTGTTCGTAGATAGCGGCACTTCTGTTCCTGTTTATTCACGTTTTATTTGTTCTAAGGAATGTTTTATTTGTTCTTACCACTTTTAATGTTCTAAATTATATTGTGTTGTAGGAACACGTCTTGCTTATGTGCCCTGTTTATATTAAGCTACTGTTATTTAAGAGTTTATTGCTGGTTTTTTTATGTTATAAACGTGGCAAATGGAGGTTTTTGTGATTGTGAAAACTGCAGTTAAGATGCCACTGTTAAGACAAGAACCAAAGGCAACTTTGAACTTTTATATGTGAACTGTATCTTATAATGGTTTTCATACTAACACATACTAATATATAGAAGCCGTGTTTAGGGTTCGCTCTGAAGGGTGTGGTAGTGTCCAGATGTAGGTACCATAGAGGCGGCCATCTCAGTACGCAGGAGTAGGAACGCGACTGTATCTAGCCTTGAATAGGATAGATACTAAACATAACTAACTGAGCTCATACTAACATTTGCTAATCGGGCTAATCAAACCGGCAATCATTATTATAACGATCTTGTCACCGATTTAACACCAATACTCTTTCCGACCACGTATGCTAACTGGACTAAATGATAAGGACTAACAACCGCGCTCGAGGCCAGTTGCCAAATTTGTGACTGATACTTGCTCGTCTGCTGTACTCTTCACATAAAAACTGCGCGTTCCGTACCCTAACATTACTCTGTTTTGATCGCCTTTCTTCTTTAATCCTTTCTAGGAGCTGGACATTCTAGGACAAGGCAGACCTGTGACCAGCAGTGAACGGAGACAGTCTGGTAATGATGAGTATCTTTATATTAAATTTGTGGTCTCCCTTGTATCGTCTTTGTAGTTGTTTTCCATAAAACAATAAAACAACTTCAAATCACTAGAACAATACAAAAAAACAGTTAACAAGACTATTACCCATTAGACGACAGTTCTCATGAATACAAAATTAAATACATCACATACTTGCTTCGTATTCGTATTCATGACGCGGCGCCATGTTGAACGATTCTTGTTAATTTTTACGAATTTGGTTCTTATAATCGATTCGGTAACGTGCGACCGCGTTAAGTTTGAACTTAGTTACATTTGACTGTTAATATTTATATAAACAACAACTTTATCGTTTTACTGTTGAGCATAGGACTCTCTCTCAGAATGAGAACGGTTAAGGTCACAGTCTGCCACGCTGGCCAAGTGCGGGTTGGCAGTCTTCACGCGCTTTAAAGAACATTATAGAGAACGCCAAGGTGCATGTTTCCTCACGACGTTCTCCTTCATTCTTCCAGAAAGTGTTATTTAATCTCTAAACGTCCAGTTTTTGTAATGAGGTACGCGCCAGGATATAATATTTTTGATATTTACAATATATAGAAGATATTTGGAAATTAAATTGCAATGCAAATATATTAAATTACAATTGCAATTAGGTTAGGTTAGCCGTTAGGCTCACTAATCACTTGACCAACGGGCTAGTTAGTGTTCTCGGAATATATGTATGTCCATAAAATGTATGCAGACCAAAGTATTCGTGGTCCATCGACGTTAAACGAAAGCGTTATTCAAATGTACTTAGCGACGAATTGTGGCCATTCGCGGAACGAATACCGCTTTAATTGCGCTACGTTGCTGCATCCTCCAAATTGGGCGGCTTAGGCTGCTTACACACGAGATACTAATATGAATAAAATCACGTACTGAAGGCAGACAGTGTTTGTTGTTTTTATTTATATTAAATGTCTTTTGTAATTTGAAATGTGGTTTAATTTTAATTTTGGGTAACTTTGATCATGTGTGATGTACCTATATGTATTATATCAACACCATGTAACATGTATGTGAAATAAATTAGGTTCAACAAGAGTAGATTATGTTAAAAAATAATTTAGTATTTGAGAATGCGTAACTGAAAACTCTACGTAGAGTAATTTCATAAAAAAATATACGACTTTTAAATTACGATTTGGGTAATTTTGCAAATATCTCATTTTATATCTTCAACTTTGCTTATTGTCAGTGAAGAAAACCATGGTACCACATTGTAACAACTCTACATAAGTATATGTGTATTATATCCGTCAATGATTCAGTCTCTACTATTGCTATGCGAAGCACAGAAACCTTATCGGCTGCCACTAAATTGTGACGCGTGATCTGCATGTAACTTTCGACTCTATGCATATTTACTTGATTTAGGGTCTGATCCTTGTATTAAAACACCTTATTTTACGTGTTACTATTTTGTTATTTTTATGTAAACATCTACCCGAGTGATTAATGTGTAAGAAGCACATCAGGTATATAAGGATGAAGATATTTGACACTCGGCGTTCTCTGTCTTCCCATAACGGATCCGGCGTGATGAATAACAATAATAACAAATAGCTCTACCAAAATTATAATAGAGTTAAACAAAGTATAGTATTTTATTTGTATTGAAATATAAGTATCAATAAAATGGAAAAGTTCGTGATAATTACCCCATTGTCATTATTTTATCATCACGCCAGGTCCCTTAGGGGCACTCCATTTAGGTATCTCCTCAGGGTTAGGTAGAATTGTTTTATAGTAAAAAATAAACTTTTTTGAGTTAAAGTTATTTTATTTTAAAATGACTTGTATTTTAGTATTCTGAAAAGATGAAGATTCGTTGCAAAATAGAGTGGAATTGGTCCCATTGCAACGACTGCTTCGTTGGTTGTGTGGGTTGCAAGTGCAACTGCCGATCGAGAGGTCCTGGGTTCAAATCCCGGGTCGAGTACTATTAGATTTTTCTAAAATTAGAATTTCTAGTAGTGGCTTGGAGTCTGGATTTGTGTCCGGTGTATGGCAATAGACTCACCACCTATTCAATTTTGTGACGTAAACGTAACTGGTGAAACGTGGGAGAGTATTACACTCCTCTGCCTACCTCTTCGGGGATTACAGGCGTGATGTTACGTTATATTACTCATTAATTTTCATTAATATGTAACACTATTTATTCTAACATTGTCTTTACACTTACATTATAATTGTTGGCATATTTTTTTATTCTATTATTGTCTCTACATTTATAATCAGCTCTTAGCCAACTTACCTTTCTTTAATAGGACTCTTCCAGGGTGATCTAGAGCGGCGTCTTGTATTATAAAGGATATATTAAAGATAAAATTTAAATATAACGCTTGTCGTTGCAAAAAGGTAACATTGTACACGCGACCTTACAACGGCCTGGTGGTCGCAACCACTCTGAACAGAATAAACGACTTTTATCGACTGTCAAAAATTTATCGGTCACTTCGCGCTACTGTCATTGGTCGACTTCAAGGAAATTAACCTTAACTACCCATTGTTTCTACATAATTGTATAAAAAATTCTCAACCAATAACAACTGCTTTAGCATCCTGCCCGAAATGCTTTTTGGCGTTGAAATGGATTCATTTAGCTCGCACGAGTATTGCTCCATTCAAATGACGGATTGATTTCGTTTATCCGCTCTTTCATTCGTTCACCCCCCACTTGGTTTTTATTTCATGTTTCTGTGAACGTGTCGTTATTGGAATATATAATGAGATAGTTTATAATTACGATTTACATGAAATTGTTCACGTACTGGCTGTCCAAATGTAGAAAGTCCAAACCATTTTAGGCTCAAACCAAATGAAGAATTATGAAGTACTGAAATGTGCGTACGTTAGAAAAATTATTGCAATTTATATTTATTATATATTTTACATAAAATTATCATAATATCTAAAAATAAATGTTCTAACTGATCGAATATTTCATAATCAAAAAATCTATGCTGCTGGAACTAAAAACAAGAAATTCGTCCAGTGGGTTCCGTTCTTCACAAAAGGTTCCTTAGAACTTCGCTAGATGCCCAAGAAGATTTTTAGAAATTGTACTTGTAAGGAGGTAAAATACAGAATAAAAATTGGTATAAATATTAATCTCCTTTTCAAGAAAAGGCTGAAATAAAGTAAAGAATATTTATAATGGAGGCAACCATTGGATTTTTAAATAATGCACAACGTCGCGCGCATCCTCTGGCCACAGATGTATTGAAACACGTTTAAAACATTATTTTTTGATTAACCTACTTTTTAACATAATTATTATTCTTATATCTTCACGCCCTGTCTCTTAGGGGATCGACAGAGAGCACCGAGTACCAAATATCTCTATCCTTACAGAGCTGACGTGCTTCATCTTTTTTACACATTTTACAAAATTTTCTCTTCATTCTTTTAACAGAAGCGTTTATTGTTAATTATTGCAACAGGTGAATGGCTGACTTATATTGTACAAATAAACACGAAACTAAAATTTCTTACTTCTAGGTACTGGTATCCAAGCAACTACATCAGTCCACAGGCATCCTCCGCTACCCTCTGCTAATGCACATTTCATGGCATCAAGTCCTATCTTCCAAAGCCACAAGTATACGTCAGCGTTCTTCAGGTTTCAATATCTTGAAATATCTCTAAAATATAATTTAGAGACACAATTCCAACAGCGACCGCGGGGGGTCGCTAGTGACTCGTAAATATAATATAATAAAGACACTATTGCTCAAAAGTACATAAAAAGGTTATAAAATAAAAATCTTGATAATTCCCTGAATAGTAAATTAATTCTGGAACTGCTACCGAGACAATGTGTAGAGGTCATAAAGTTAACTTTATATTGCTGGCTCTATGGATACACCACGGTAGTCTAATGTGGACCGCATGCTAGGCTCCGTTGTTGCAGTTAGTTTGAAATGCTAGACAGTTCTTGAAGTATCGACTAGTCTTTTTAATAAACTTACTCTGAAAGACTCACCTACTTTGATCATACGGATCAGAAGTTTTCGAATCCAAAGCGCGTGTGTAAAGGGAGTGATGAACGTAGAAGAAGCACTTTAAATCTGTAAAAATAGAGATATTTGAAATTCGGTGCTCTCTGCCTACCCTGTAAGAAAGCTGACGTTACAATGTAATAATAATAATTGCCCAGTCTGCAATATATTCTTGCCTATTGTTTGTCCACCCTAATGGCGCTACTACGTACATCATACTCGCTTGTTTGCTGCTTCACTTACAAAAGGCACAGATTAAAACAGAAAATTGTCATAAGATTGTAAAGATATCTAGAAAATTAGCTATTTATATTATAGCTACTTAAAGGTAAATGTAAGTTAGGTGATTTTGTTCGTGGAGATGTTTTCGTTTATGTCGGAAATTTTCTGATTCTTTAAGTAGATTCAATCCCGGAAGATTCCGACGGTTTTTATGTAAGAGCGTTCATTCACCACAAAAGTCAAGGAAGAGGTAAAAGCGTCATAGGCTCTAGTAAAAGGCTCTAAATCATAGAACATTTATATAATAATATTTATTAAATTTCAGACAATAGTAATAATAATGTTCTTTTAATTGTCCAAAATATTAAATATTTAAGTAACATCTTGACATGTAACGAAGTATAACTTGATTGGTACGCAATGTTTAGAGAATATTATACATTTCAATTTGTTCAATAAAAGTAAATAAATGAAATGTGTACCCAAAGTAAAAGAAAAATAAAATGATTATAACAATGTTTGAATGAATGACTTGTTTGTTAAAACATGTATGAGAATATATATCTAGTTACATTTACTCGATAATTGCTCAGTCAATAGAGTAACCAAAACATGAAGGAAGGAATAAATTTTATAAAAATAAAGTAATAAAAGAGATTAATGTTATAAACGAACAGTATAATGAACAATAATATTAAAACCAGTGATTCCATCTATAAATTACTTGAAAAAACAAAGGCGGTATGTGGTATCTTTGGTTCTTAAATTTCTAAAATAGATCAAATTCCAAAACCTAACTAACAACTCCATTAAGAAGTTAACAAATTCCACAATAGAGTTCCCGGACGCATTCTTTGCGACCTTTTTTTGTCTGCCCGCGACACCTTCGGAAATTCTAAATGTTTAAATAATAATCTATACTCATCCTTGTTATGATAAAACTGGGAGAAAAAATATGCAACTGCCTCCACGTTAGTAAAAAAAAAACTTCTATACAATTCCTATGAGTGGTTCACCTATAATATTTTCACAAACGCAAGGTAGAGTACAAATATTCAATTTTTCAACTTACGTCTGCCCTTAGACTGCTACTTAATGACTATAAGATTAACTAGAGGTACTTACAGAGACTACAACTGGTATAGTATGTGGTTTCAGTTCAGACTCCAGCATGAAGACAGCCTGAACATCATTGAGTATCGTTCAGACTATATTTTCAAGATTAATTGAAACAGGCTCGTATATAATGTATATAATGAACATAAAACTATGTCATGTCATAACAAATATTTTTATCACAAAATCTATGATAGAATTATGACGGCCACTTAAATAAAACATCAAGATATGAACGAATATTTCAGCAGAACATGTTAGTGGGTTTCATTGGGATAATTCAAATATATGATTTTTGTATCTACCCGCAACACGAACAAAAATTCCCAAAGTGTCAATAAAGTCAGTGGACGTGAATTGGTAATGAGGTACAAGGAAACGATATATTAATGTTTATCTATGGAAATTACGTCATTTGTGTCGCTCCGCTAATTTATGGTCGGTTTGTGTCTGGCTGAATCATCGGCCGGCTATGTTATGATTTTTATTATAGTCACTGGTACAATTTTTTTAAGTAATGGCGGTAGTAAATGGGTGAGGCGGGTACAGATATATAAATATGCGCACATTTGTACACGAACATGTGCGTAATTCAAAATACAAACGGTACATCATTTCTCGTAGAAAAGACTTCAACGAGATACTTTTCATTAATTACTTGTAGTAAAACAGTATATTCACAGACTGTCTTGTCTTTACTTATGTAAGAAGTCTAAATAAGTTGAGAATAGACTTCAATACTAATAATTTAAGATTATTTTAATATTCGACAGTAAAGAACACCAAGCCCACACAAAACCATACAAATCGCCAAAATAATTTGTATTTATTTATTCCGCTAATCTCCATATTTAAATCGTTCTGTAAATGCAAATTCAATAATAATAGCGATAAAATTGACACTAAAAACGTCCAAGTTTACGAAAACATGCATATTTGAGAGCGGCGATAAATTATACATAATGTATATTGGTACGAATTAATTTAAATTTTATTAGAACACAAATTTAAAATGTAGAGTAGTTATATGCGTAGGTCTGTTAAATAATATTACTGGCAATATTACTGGCAGATATAATGCCTAGCAGCATTATCTACCGATGGACCCTGGGTGAGGACGAAATTAATTGTTTCGGTCAGGGTGTAAACATATGTCGGGAAAAACTGAAGGTTTGTTTATTACCGCTTACTATTTTGATAAGTATAACTCATATTAAATTTCAAGCACACGGATTTGTAGTATGCTAAATCTCACTTGTATTTTTGTTTTTGTCCTTATATTGTGGCAAGCGCGTACACAACGGCGGAGTGGTGACCGAGTTGATTGTAATGTTGATGATAAAGAATGAGTACACATACGTTAAGCTATTTTTTTTTTCTACAAAATATGCATATACAAATACAAATTTACAAAATATCCTAATTGATTGAACACTGTTCGTCTCATTTATCATCATTATTAAAAACGGAAATAAAAGTAAAACACATATACATAAAATAAAAATCCTTTTATTCACAATAAACGTGTTTTCCAATTGATAAAAAAAAACAGTGGTAATATATAGGCTGATTCGATTGATAGATAGAAACGTTTTAGCGGTCCAGCAGAAATCCAATTGAGGTTGATAAATTAATACTAATATGTATTTGAAATTGACAGTGAAATGTTTAATTTAATTTCATGTACTTGTAACCCATATTGTACAAAAGTTCGAGCTTTCAGCGTTCATTTTCTATATAAGCTTTAATTATGCCAAATCTGACAACCTCAAGAGCATAACATTTTTAAAATGAGTAGAAAATTTTCTTTTCACATATTGGTATACTTGGGACCGGTTCACATCAGCCTACTTCAGTGGTACTATTACTAATAACCTAAGGTATATCTAAACAAAATAACTTATAACGTCTCGAGATATATCATCATAATCATCAATCCTTTAATCGTCCTTTAATGGTCCTACGGGACCCGGTTCGCCTCTGGGAATGAGAACGGCTATAGTTCATATTTTGCCACACTGGCTAAGAGTGGATAACAGACTTCGCACGCATAAGAGATCGCTATAAGCAGTGAAAGTCTAGTGGTTTGAAATTCAGACTCACTCCGCAGGCCCGGGTTCAAATCCTAGTGCGCACCTCTTTACTAAAACGTATGTTTTAAGGTTTAAGTATCGCCTGCTATAACGCTGAAGGAAAACGTCGCGCGGAAACTTACACACCTTAGAGTACATAAAAAAAGAATGTTCTTAAAGGCGTGTGAAGTCTGCCAATCCGCACTTGGCCAGCGTGGTAGACTATGGCCTTGACTCTCTCGTTCTGAGAGGAGACTCATGTTAAAACAGTGGAACGATAAAGTCGAAAGATATGAAAAAAAGGAACCCTAAGGTGAGCAGATTTCCTCGCAATATTTTCCTTCACCGATACCTATAGCATGCGATGGTAATCTAAAAATATGGGACATAATTGTATACTATGTTACTGTATTATTAAATCAAACAACACCGATATTTACAACAATTATGTTAATGTATGTATACGATAT
>DWEH01000982.1:0-10176 GCA_018245815.1 Apyrrothrix aesculapus
ATTTCTCTTCTACCTAAATTTAGATTAACGATCATATTCATTCCAATCATGATAATGACCTGCCTGGCTACTACGACAATACAATATTCAATGCTGTTTAGGCACTGAACAATTTCATTGTATTATCACCGACCACTAATCAAATTGATTTTGGAAATGGTATTTGCTGTATCATACAATACATCTGTTTAATCGACTTTATGGATCATGGAAGTAAACTTTTTACGTAGGTATGTGTCGATATCTTTGGTTGCAATTATTGCAGGCAATTTTTCAAAATTATTACGGCCATATTATTTAAATTATAGCAGTACCTGTTATTACAAAGTTCATTATTTTCGTTTCGCTTTTCAAATAGATGAAATTGTATCCACAACTTTAAATTATTGGCAATCCAAAATTTTTATGGGATTCAAAAATATTTGGTTACGCATGGATTAAGTATATTAAGATAACCAATCAACGAAGGATTCAGAGAGGAAAAAATATCCACTAGCTTTCCTTGTGTGATGTGGTAAAGGAAAATAGATCGTCTACTGTAACACAAATCAGAAAACATCACGGTCCGGGCGTGGTTATTTTACCCAATAAATGTCAATAATTTGCTGAATCACCGCATAAAACGGTGCAGAAAATGTTGTCGATTTGGAGAATGGGGAGTGGGGGGGGGTTACACTAGGTACACTTACACTTCCTCTATAACTGCTTTGTTACGTTCTTTTCAAAGTAAGACACAGCAGCACAAACACTTTTAGCGATTAGGAGGAACTGGTGCGGCATTGGGGCTTCCGGCTCTAAACCTTGGCGTCCACGGTTCAACTACAGAAACTAAGTAGTAACTTTACAACACATGAAATTTTACAGTCTTCTATTGCCTTCTACCGTAGTGAATTCAAAATTTATTTTAATATAAAAGTTCGCGTAAGTGAATAAACTCGGTCCCAGTCGACTATAATCTGAGATGCGGTTCTTATGGCTAGCGAGATGTAGCCTATGATGTTGCATGCCTGCTTCGCAAGTGCCTATGCAGTATTGTCTTGAACAATTCCAAATTGTACGAGTGGAATTCATTGTACAATTACAATTATCAATAAAATAAGCGTTACACAAAAGTAAGTTATTTACTACGTTGTTCACCCAACTGTTCAGAGTTGGACAAGGTGCCAAACACATGTACTTAGTAGGCAATTCAGTAATACATTCATAAGACATGTTTACCTATTATTAATTTCAAAGTAGGACTGCCAACATCCCACTTGGCACGAACACAGCGTCCATCGCACAAGCGTCGGTTGCTTGTCATTGTGTAATATACGGTTTGAATATTTGTTATATTTTAGCTGAACGTAAATCTGAAATGTGGGTCCTACCTACGCTGTCCCGAATCATAAAATGTAGGGTACATTAGAGACTCTAATTGTAAGTCGAACTATTCGCGAACCCTACATATGGAGTTTCACAATAACATTTTGAAGAACGTAACATTATGCCTGTAATCCCCGAAGAGGTAGGCAGAGGAGTGTAGTACGCTCCCACGTTTCACCAGTTACGTTTACGTCCCATTATGGAATAGGTGATGAGTCTATTGCCATAGACCGGGCACAAATCCAGACTCCGAGCCACAACTACAAATTGTAATTAAGAAAAATACAATAGTACCCGTCCCAGGATTTGAATCCAGGATCTCTCGATTAGCAGTCGCGCTTGCAACCAACACGACCAACGAGGCAGTCAAAATAACAATTAAATTTTTTTTTAAGTTTTAATAGCTAAATATTTTATTTATTTATATATTACACGTTATTGTACACCGTAACATGGAATACAAAGGGGGAACTTAATGCCCAGTGGCATTCTCCACCAGTCAACCTCCAAAATATTATAACTCAGTAATAAATTTGGTATGATGACTCATAAAAGCATTAGCAATAAAAAGAAAAGTAGGTTCTTAATTTAAGATTTAACTTTTTCGTCTCTTCAGTGCGTTCTCAAGTAACTGTGCTGATCTACGACATCACCAGCCAGATATCTGGCCAATGTGTTTTGTGTAATAAATAGACGTCTCCAATAAAGCAACAATACAATTATTTTTTAAATCACCAATACGTGGCTTGTTGTCTTAATAATCGTCAAACCAACCGCTGTTCGGGTGATTATGAGTCGCGTGTGCAATTACTTGAAATTCCTCCCATCCAGTATTCCCATGTTTGTTTTGCGTGTAACTATACGTGTGTAGGATAAAAACTTGTACTTTATATCCTTCGAACGCGACGACACAAAGCCGCCTATTTGTGGTCGGAGCGAATGGTTATTTAACTCTTTCGGAACTTTTATGACCGCCGTAAAAGTACTATATTTACTGACGGGCAATTAAGATCTATTCCCGTTGAACCGTTTCGGCGGCATTAAGGATACTCCTCGTACTCCTTCCTTGATAGCAGTAGCGGTAAGTATAAAGCGAAACTTCAAAGTACTACTATTACTACGTAAATGAATATCATCTTCGTTAATCAGATTACACCCGGCCCGACAAGTCATCAAAGTCGGAAAATAATCTAATTTCGAGTCCTAAAAGCTACTTCAGCGATAGTGGCTGGATGATTAGATAATCAAAGGATTAATTAGTGAAAACGTAAAACAAGAAACCCGAAACGCCTATGGCTCGCTTACCTATTTGTTGACATATCGTTTTAACTGAGTAATGTAATCACGTATGACAACTCTGAAACATGTCGCTCGTCGGTGGGTTATTTTAAAAAGAGTCCTTTTACGCTCGTATATTTCTTCATTCGTGTTGATTAGATAAATAAATAAACATACTCTCATATCACTACACTGTAAATAATAATTTTACGTATTGATAGAACAAAATAAGTAGTCACTTTCTAAGTGCAGAAAAATACGAAAAATAAAAACAAGAATGCGACTCGACCTCGTAAACTCTGTAACTGACGGGCTCGAGTTAGACGTAAAATCGCGTGTTTGTATGTAATTTCAATATGAAACGAGTATTCCTACACTTTATCCTTAACAAATACCTACATAGATGAAAAATAGAAGAGCCGATTTTGCAGTACAGTTGGCAGATGTAAACACACAGAAATATGAATATGCAAATATCGGAAATTTATCTTTAGCTTTTGAAGACGAAAATCCTGATGCTGTACCGCAGCACATTCCTATTTCTTGCTGCCAAAAGATTGTTTTCTTTCTTGTGTTATGATCAGTAATCAATAGACATAGCAATATAATAGATAGCAGCTTAATTTTGAGAGTCAGCAACGTAGCACAACCTATACTATAGGCACCATTGATTATTTACAATCCTGTAATCCCCAAAGAGGTAGTCAGAGGAGTGTAAAACACATCCACGTTTCGTCAATTGCGTTTACGTCCCACTATGTAATAGGAGGTGAGCCTATTGCCATACATCGGACACAAATCAAGACTCCGAGCTACTACTAAAAGTGTTAACTAGAAATTCTAAGTTAGAAAGATCCAATAGTATCCGATCTGGGATTCGAACCCAGGAACTCTCAATCAGCAGTTGCGCTTGCAACCAACACGACCAACGAGGCCGTCATTATTTGGTTTGCTTAATATCCGTATATGGAATAAAAAAAACATATTCAAGTATTCACTTTGTAGTTGTATCACGTGGAAGAATACAAATACATAAGGAATAAGCCGTATAATTCCAAATTACATCACTCACCCATCTCGAATATGGCCGTTCTTTCACGTCTTCGTACGTAATTTCAAAGGAAAAAATATTCTTGGAGCTATTATGTAACATTGGAAGGATTACGAAAATTAATTTGAAAATTCCTTTGCAGTCCTTTCTTGTATTAACTTTTAATATAAAAACAGATGTACCCTGAATCGTATGACTTTCTACATAGAAAGAACAGGACAAATAAATAATGAAAATATTTTACTTACATTTTGAAATCGACTCTTTTTTGTGTCAAATTTGATAGGAGTTCCATCACGCGTTTGGAATAATTTATGTTGGAGAACATGATGAAGATGTTGGAGTATGTTGCTTTCAACATACGTAAATAATAATAATTAAACATATTTAAGTAGAAAACGGTTCCAAAATTGACGCCTTGAAAGGATGTAATTTAAATTATTTAGAAAAACAAATAGAAGCATTCTATAACCCAGCAGCTTTTCATTGTTATTGCTGATATGCAACAGTAGGACAACATATTAATACGTATATTTGTACCGTCCAACCGTTTCCATGGAAGGAACAGTGATGAATAGGGAAAACGTCGAACACCCGAGGCGAACCGTGCGTCGTCGCCAAATTTGATGCGTTACATCGCTCGCTTGTTTGTCACGCGAGAACAGGTGTTCGCTAAGTTATTGCTCATTTTATCCCTTACAGGGGTCGTTACGGGACCCGAGTTTTTATTGATCGCGTTTAAGAAAAGCCGTGGGCCAGACCTGCTGTTTTAAAGGGTTGCCCAAGGGACGCCCAAATGTAGTGGCAGATACGAAGCATTTGTTTATCGCTATTGACTAACCTAAGTTATTAATTTCATAAATTGCACTATTTTATAATTGTTATAATGTCATAACGCCTGATCTTACGAGGTAGGCAGAGACCGCGGAGTACTGAATATTACATAGTACGCTTATGGTCCTAACGTGCTTTTTCTATTAAAAATCGTACATAATATATATTTCTTCTATGTAATATAATGGCTTTAGTCGCATTATTAAAATAATGTAATAACACGATATTATTCAATGGTATTGGATTCCTTGCTACAAATTCTCAGAACATTTAATATTCCATATATAAACATTTTCGTCTATACTCGGCGTCAGTAAGCAATTTACTTACCCGTTGTATATGAAAGTAAACATGAAAGTTTATATCGAGTGCAAAAAACATGTTCTGAGTCCAATTTCAACACGTACAATCAAACCCCGCGTTGCCGATGAGTTCGATCGCTTGTTTGTAACACAAGAACAGGCGGCCGATGAGTTACCGCGCGCGATGAGTTACCGCGCGCACGATGAGATACCGCACGCGATGAGTTATGTCTACGTTCTGCCGCCCTAGTTCATCTGATACGATAACTCACTTCATAAATTTGTTCCGTTTTTAAAATGGTATGGGAACTCGAAGTAATGAATGGATGAAGATCGAGCTCAGTGGACGGACTACACTATTGAAGAGGCCTATGTCAAGCAGTGGACTGAAACGCAAATTATGTATTTATTTATCCGTGTATGTATAGCCCAGAATACTGCTAGATGGAGAAGTCAGACGTCTCCGAAATACTAGTGAGTGAATGACGAGAGTGATGATGAGCACAGACGAAACAAATCATGTCAGTAAGGATAGAGGCATTTGGCGTTCGGTGCATTCTGCCTACCCCGTAAAGGGCCTGGCACGACGATATAGTAATAATAATAAATTGTTTAATTAAAATAAACATTACTATTCGTTACATTATTCTAAATAATTTACCGGAACATACAAGTAGGTAATATAATTCGATGAACATAATTACTAGGGCGAGCTAAAAGCAAAATGTAACCGCAACTGAGCGCGATATTGCATCGGTTCGTGACTCGTTGTGACGTCATCTATATTGTATATTAACGCGAGGCCATCATACAATACATAATGTGTATTGCTAACATATACTTATATTATCTATGTATAAAGGATATGTGTCACAATAGAGCGGCTAATGTAAAAGAAGCGCCTCAGATCCGTAAACATAGAAGATACGCAATTCATCTATAACAGAAACGAACACAAACATATGTAAGTTATTCCTATTTGATATTACATCCTCACACCACGTCCCTTGCGAGGGAAGCAGAGAGCACAGAGCACATATCTTTATCCTAACAGACCTAGCCTGCTTAGTAAAAAAATGAACATAAATAACATGTAGAAAAAGTGGCCTTGTTTCTTTAACATAAACGCTAAGCTTTTGTTTACATAACGGTGTTAGTACTGTAGTGCTTCAAACTAAGTGTACATGGGCAATTTACGAGCGTCGGCTAAGCTGAGGTAATCTCTGCGTTTTGCACACGATCACGGACGCACCGCGATGTATAGAGCTAAGAGAAATCTACGTGATATTCATATGTATACATGTACAGTTGGTTACAAGCGCGACTGCCGATCGAGAGGTCCTGGCTTCAAATCCGGGATGGAGTACTATTGAATTTTTCTAAAATTATAATTTCTACTAGTGGCTCGGAGTCTGGATTTGTGCCCGGTGTATGGCAATAGATTCACCACCTATTCCATTTTAGGACCTAAATGTAACTGGTGAAACGTGGGAGTGTACTACACTGCTCTGCCTACCTCTTCGGGGATTACAGGAGTGATGATACGTTTTTTTACGTACATGTACATACACATTATCTTATACACAATCATTTATTACAATTATATGCTTCATCATCGTCTGGACTGTTTGACACGGGTGTCCTCTCAGAATGGGACGGATTAAGGCCATAGTCGACCACGTTTGCCAATTGCGGGTTAGCAGTAATTAAATGCTTAGGAATTCTTAATTGTCTTCCCGATGTTTACACACCAAACTGGACACAACAAATAAAAGATGGTTTATAATGGGCAATGAATAAATGTTTAGTAAACGATTTGAAATCGTCACTACTACTAGATCGTCACTAGATCTACGTCACTTCATTTTCGGCTATAAAATCTACTTATATGCCTATTACTGTTGCTGAGATGTTTTTTTATGAAAGCTTGGAGTACTTGGATATTCGCTTTGAACTTCGATAGATATTTGGGGACTTTAGTGGTCATAAATATATCTAAAATCATCTCATGAGTGTCAGTTAGTTATTTTGAATTCAAGCAAAAGGCCAACCGTCGGGTTGTGTGAAATTCGGAATTCAAATACATGAATAGGCATTTACTTCACACGGATAAAACTGGATCCTTACCCTCACGATCAAATCGTTGACACAGCATGCACTGCTCATTGTCTTAGGGAGTTCTATTCGTACATTTAAAATGTATGAAGATAGTGACGAGCATGTGAGCTCAGTAAGGATAGAGATGTTTGATACTCGGTGCTTTCTGCCTACCCCAGAAAGGACCTGCCGCGACAATATAATAATAATAATTTGTTTAGTACAATTTATTGCTACAAAGTAAACACAGTAACTGTTATTCAAAAGTAAGTCAATGACAAATGCACGTTATTTCTGACTGGGAATAATTTAACGTGTAACATTTTAACACATCTCGTCCAATAATGTAGGACGGCCTTGCGTCCACAAAGAGCATCACGCGCGCCTTATCTGAGCGTCGTCTTTGTCTAGCGACTGACTAATTCCGAATGCAAGAAGGCTGGCGCAGAGTTCGTCGGCTCGGTCAAGGCCGGTCGTTGGCTAAAATACTTCTACTTCATTAGATATTTATCAATAGAATAATGGTCAATTAATATTAAAATTTAATATAACGTATATGAATATTAAAGAGATTGGAAAGTTAATCGGATAACGGTATATTTGTTAGAAATAAGACGACACATAGTCACGCTTCTCAATAAAATAAATATGTATAGCAATACTTTGTATATTTAAAATTATCTGATTATTCCTTAGTATTTATATGTACACAAAAGTAACTGTTTGTCTTTTACGTTTTTTCATCAAAGACTTCAAATCGACTACATTGATATTCTGTAGGAGGCTGATTATGGATACATAAAACACTTAAATTAACCCCTAAAGAAGTGAAAAAGGTACATAAGATTTTATGGCAACTGTTTAGATTTTTAATAAATAACTTAGATGTATGTACTTCAATTTAACATAAAACCTCCCCTATTTTTAATTAATACTTTGGATATGTATTTCAATATAACATGAAACCCCTTTTTTTAATAAATATCTTTAATATATATTTCAATATAACATGAAACCTCCCCTATTTTTAATCAATATCTTCGGTGCGTGCATCAATTTACAATTCAACTTCCCCTTAACACCCTTTAATCCCTAAAGGAGTTAAATAAGGTATGGAAGATTTAAATACAGTTGAAATTATTAATAAACATCTTGGAAATGTACCTAAAGTTATCATCTATCTTCTCGTTAATAGAGTTAACAGTCGCAGTCTTAAAGAGTAAAAAATACAGGTATCACTGTACTGTGCAACCCTATCTGGGTAAAATAAAATAAAAAGGAACGTGCTTCTCAGCGTTTCTGTCGTTTGTTCAATGTCTCCGACAAGTAGCGAGCAGATTCTATCCCAGTAGGGATATGATGTTATTAATATATATCTGAATTAATAAGGTCATAAAGTATTTTTTCACCGTAGCGATAATTGATTGCCAGCTCGCGAAGTGACTACTTTCAACAAGTAATAGAAACCTTTGGAACCTAATTTTTTTACTGAAACATTATTTGTTTTATACTGATCATTAAAATTAATTTAACTGTATTATAATGTTCTACAAACTATGATGAGACGTTATGTAAAAATTCTGTTGAATGAAAAAACATTATTATCTTACGAAAGGGGCAAAAGTATGTTTTATTTTACAGAATTCACATTGCAACATTAAAATTGAAACTCATATAACCCCCAACCGTTGCGGATTGGAAAAATTATGTTACGCAACGCCGTCTTGCATAATCGGTCGCTGTTAGAAATTTTTCATGGGCGTTGTAGTGATTCAGCGAGCACATAAATAACGTGCTTTCATTAAGGATTGTTTTTGTTTCCTAACATTAATTAAACTTCACCGAAGGCCTACTCAAGACAATTTCTAAAACATCCAGCAGTCAATTTGGTCATTGATCTCGATCTCTGCCAATCCATATTAGATCGCGTGGCAGATGACTGCTCAGCACTGGAAGGAAAAAGGCTTGGAACCGATGCTCAAAATTTATGATGACATTTTAAATCGCCATAGAACGCTTACAAGACTGTCTTCTGATGAATGATAATTTTCTCCTTTTCTTGTTCTATTGAAACTAATATGCAGATTTACAAAAATTGATCATCGTACCATTTTTTAGACAGCTATATTTAAAAACTGCCGCGTTGGTCGTGTTAGTTGCAAGCGCGACTGCCAATCGAAAGGTCCTGGGTTCAAATCCCGGGTCGGATACTATTGAATTTTTTTAACTTAAATTTTCTATTAGAAATTTCTAGTAGTGCGTCAGAGTCTGGATTTGTGCCCGGTGTATGGCAATAGACTCACCACCTATTCCATAGTGGGACGTAAACGTAACTCGTGAAACGTGGGAGTATACTACATTACTCTGCCTACCTCTTCGGGGATTGGAGGCGTGATGTTACATATTTTTTTTCGTGATTAAAAATAATTACATCTATACGTGGCATTAGGTGGCACAACACATGAATTCCCCGCAGTGGCGCATCAGAATTGATCACATATTTCAAATGCGGAAACGTCGATAGCCGGATTAGATTTTCGATAATACATTTAGCTTGCTTTACTTCTCTCTCGCATATAAATTTAACTCAGCTATGAGTTTCAACGATCGTATTCAACGATATATCCCGTTCCATTTTACGTGTTATATTAAAAAATCCAAGAAAAGAGTGAATGGTTAGCGTGCTACATCCTTCGCCGCATCTCGCTTAAAATCAGGTGAGATTTTACTCAAGCGCGAGCTTATTGCTATTAAAAAAATTATTTTATTCTCAACACGCTTTAGTTAAAATTTTTGTTATGCTACCCAAACTTGACGATAATATTTTGAAAATTGTTTTATCGTAAAATATATGCCTTTTATGTTACAGAAGTATCAAACAACCATGCATGCTAGTTCATTTTAAATCATCACAACGGGTTTTCATCCCATCCCATAACAATATCAGTCCATTAGGACGAGTTAACTAATTTTGGAATTATAAATGTTTTCGTTACTCATCTCGCCCCACTGTTTTTTTTTTCTTTAAATGTTAAATTGGTTTGGTACAATCGAAAATAACACTTTTTGAGGTAAGTATATTGAAAAGAAACAGAAATGTATGCAGGTCAAATGAATATAATTTAACATTATTATATAAGTAAAGTCCAACATGAGCTATTTTAAATAGAATTGAAATTTAACCCTACATCAGATTATGGGGATATCACACATCAACATCTGTAAACCAAACAAATCAGTTTCGAGAAT
>DWEH01000983.1:0-10174 GCA_018245815.1 Apyrrothrix aesculapus
TTGATTAATCTTAATATAATATTTTATAAATCAATTAAACTTAATTTTAAAACATAATTTGTTTGTATTATGAACACTACGGTGAATACACCTTTACTACTGATGACTCACTGCATTCTTAACGCGAACGGACTATAAGTACATAATTTTACAGGGAACGGTTTTTTTTAAGTTTTATGTACAGGACTGTTAGCTACGTTCGGTGAAAGGCGGTAGTACTGTCATCTACTGTCAACTGTCAACTGGGCGATGACGCTGCCATTCGTTGAGTAAGAATATTGTGCCACTACCCACATTAAACAACGCCCAAGTGGGAATGCTAGTGCTATATATACCAAGCAGCACATGATGCGGGGCTCGGTCACGTCCACATTGTCGTATAATTAACAGGACTAATCATATCAATTTTTTATTAAATCGTATGAATTAAACTTTTTGTGACTATTTATATACAATGATAATATAAAATATATTTAATATTGTATAGGCTTACGTATTTTTTCGTGATATTTCGGTTGTTTTTTCGGATCTATCCGAAATCATAGTTAATAAACGTTGTTCATAGGCGTATCTTTGATACGTCATTTGCTGGCAATGTTACCTATTTAATCGTGATAATTAACCGATTCCCAGTAATTGTACTGGAAAACAGAGCACTGGCTCGGCAACATTTCTGCCAACTTCATCATTTATCCGCCGACATATTTTTTAATTAATTTAACGGAGTAAACAGGCAGACGGGCTAAGGCTAGTAAGCAGTCACCATCTCCTATGGACATGTGTAACACCACAGAATTTGCCAATGCATTGCCGGCATTGAAAGAGAGCTCTTTACACGCCTTTCTTAAAAAATCTCAAATCATAGCGCTCCGGAAATACGCCAGAAGGAAGCTCATTCCACATCTTACACGTCAGGGGTAAAAATTAACGCGCAAATCGAACCGTGGAGGTCCACCACGTATCCAGTTGTGGATGAAACCTCATACCACGGCTAGTGGTGCGATGGAGAAAAGGTGACACAAGTACCAGATCGAATAACTCCTTAGAACACTAACCATTGTAAAGCCGGTAGAATATGCAGAGGGACTCCTATTACTTCCTGGAGGCTTAATTCTTTAGCCCTTCGGTAATTGTTCAGTTGTTGACGATTCTAACCACGTATTTTTGCACAGAGTCAAACAAACTGAGCTGGTACATAGGTCCGCCCACCTAGAGGTGACAGCAGTACTCAATGTCGGGCCGTACCTGCGCTTTGTATAGCATCCGTCATTGCCACGCAGTGAAGGACCGCCTCCCCCTATTCAGGATACCCAGCTACTTTGAACCTAATTTAGCCTTTTTTTCCAGGTAACTCCGATACTGCATACTACTTGATATATCAACGCCCAAGATTTCGATGCTTTCTCTGAGAGTGAGTGAGATACCTTTGAACTTGCACGCCATGACAAAGGGGTCCTTTAGTGATCAACTCGCAAACTTGAGTCTTAGTAGGGCTTCATTTAATTAGCTTCTGTTGACCCCAATCTCTAATCTTAATTCCGTGTGTCCAAGAATTCGACTAGTTATACTCGACTACGTTGGATCTAGTCATGTTACAGCGCTTTAAGCTTAATAAGATGTAAGTGGACGAAAATAACAAAATAAAGTTGGAAAAAAAGTCAGATGCATTCAATAAATAATACAAGTTTATTGAACCTAGTTGTACACGGTGTTGCCTTCAGCGCTCGCTCTTTATACAAAGTCTAATTACAAACTCCACTTAAAACATACTCTAAACAATTACGTACAAAATTATAATAATTATAATTACATTAGAGAGAAAATTTCGAATAAATATCCAGTCTCTTGTTGGTGGGAACATAACCTAGCGCGTGTAGCAGCCTTCACCCTAACGAACGCGGCGACCGATGATGACGTCACAAAGATCTTGGACAATAGTACGAAACTGATGTAATAAAAAACGAAAATATTTTCAATGGATTATGGATTATATTTTTGCCACCTTTCGCTACAAGTAATTTTCCTTGATACATGAATTTGCCATTCAGTACTAATTTAAAATTTGCAACTTAATAAAGTTTCATAGTGTTGATATTTTTATTTATTGTGTTAAAAATATCATCGTCAGTCGCCGTAATATTACACCAATTAAAAATACTAAAACATACAAAAATCAGTCTAATAGTTTCTCTTATTAATTAATAATAAAAATATAAATGCAATGAACATCGCCATTCGCAATAAGAAACTAAACGGGTTAACGTTTTAGTACAGCGTGTGGAGTATTTTTTAGAATTTTCAAACCTTTTTCAGGCCTTCCTCACCTTCAACAAGCAAAACATTTATTATGACAAATGGCGGCGTTCATATGAAAATCACTTCAAAAATGAACCCCGTAATGATTCCTCAATAATAGAATTCACATAAACTTTTATACAAGCGTCTAAATAGACGTTCATTTCAAAATCAATAATATGATAAATTCAATGTTTGTAAAATGGAAGCAAATATATTTGATGAATGGATACATACATACATATCCGCACGCCAGGTCCCTTACGGGGTAGGCAGAGAGCACGGAGTGCCAGATATCCCTATCCTTACAGACCTGATGAATAGATAAGTAATGATAAAATAATTACGATACTTATTGGGCATTATTTTTAAAACTGTTCTATTATCGAATCTAACCATGTGCCTGCCTAATGTCGTCAGCAACATATCTATTTTCAAGTGGTATTCTTTGAGTAGGAATAACGTTTTTGTTCTAATAGACGATTTTAATATGGTTTTTATATAGTAAGTGTTTTATAAACGGTCAGGTCTGCTCGTGAAGGTTGAATGTTGAACTAGCATATTACAGTATTGATATATAAAGTCCAGCTATTATTAAGAAGCTCCGCAGTTTTGAACTATTAAGCTAGATGATGAATGAAAGCAATCCTATAATGATAAAATACAAACAATTATTTTATACGCAAATTGATGACGAAAAACAAGTTATTAAAAACGGAAGAAGTCAATGTGTGGACGTGTGAATGAAGTGCGAAAACAAAAAAGAAACAAACAAATTGATACTACATAATGCACTCAATCATTGATATAATCAGATATAAAAAAATTACTGATTAACATATGGCATATTCTCAGTAAAGGCTAAATGTAATACATAAGTTGTAACACGTGGTCCATTAAATAGACCTTGCCACGAGCCAAGAAGCGAGATTTGGAGGCATTAATTTAAAAAAAAAGTTATGTTTGTTTATTTTTCATTTTAGTATTGTCTCATATCAACGACTAGGCACTGTACCGACTATAGAATTTTAAATGTACTTTATATAATCAATTCAATTCTTGCGCAATTCCAGCGTTTGTTGGCGTCTTAACTACTAATTACAATATAATAATAATAATAATAATTAGAAAAATATTAAACGGGGATATATTTACACGGGACTGTGTCGAAGTATCTCATATTGGAATAGGTAGAAAATTACAAGTACAACTAAGTGCTCTTGAAAGATGTTATTTATGCATGAGAATTTACTTTATATTAGTAAAATTTTGCCCGTGACAGTACTTGATGGTGGACATAATAGTTAGATGTACCGAGGTGCAATTTAGAAAGTATTTCAACATACAAATGGATAAATATGTGATATAAATAGGTACAACGTAATACGTGTTTCAAATTTTTTGTATACAAATGTGTATACAAAAAAATATTTGCGATACCATCCCCCCTCCCTACCCTATTAAAGGAATGCGAAATGTATTCGAGGAGCAAACCAGGAGCACACGTCCATATAAATATTTCTCATTATTAACATGAGATACGGTACTAAAAAAAGTTAAGTATTTTAAAAAAAACATGAGTTAGGATTTCTACCTATTGCAACATTTTGAGAGCATACTATGAGACAGGTAAGGAAACAGATCTATCGAATAGAACTTTCATTACGGCACCGACCGAACCAGTGGCCGTTCTATTACGGAAGCAGAAAACGGGCACGCGAATCGAAAGCGCCATCTATCAAAATGTACGAGTATTTCATACAGTACTGCGGTATCTGGATATAAGTTCGATGACTACGGCTTCAGTACATGTACCGGCTTAAACGTCGTCTCAAATATATATATTTTTGTCTTTTTGCTTGCCGTTTATTTCGACAACCTCTTTCGATAGATCTAATTCCATCCTTACACCCATTACCGTGTAAGCCATCACAAACAGCGATGTAAAACCGTGTGGCTAATATTGAGTCTTATGTCTAACGCATTAAGGTACAAAATATTTACAGTGATCGAGTGCGTTTACATCTAAAGACAACGATGAATCTGATTACTGATAGTCGTTGCGATTATACAACTATACTTTTTCAATAAACGATACATAATAAATATTATGATGTTACACTTACATGGCAAGTTCTAAATGATTACTGGCTAACTAATAAAACATCACAAAATTATGTACTGACGCTCCTACTTTAACAAAAGTGTCTCGCCCCTTGTAATCAACAATTTATTTTATCAAAATCCTTCATGTAAACATTGCATAAAATCAAAATAGAGGAAAAATTAAAGAATTTTTTTTAAAATGTTTTTTAAGTGATTTAATTTAGTACTTTGGGGAGGTCCTATTTAAAACTACCGTATCAAATAATATAAAATTAAATAAAGATAATACAAATTAATCATACACAGAACGTAGCTATGTTGCTTGCAAAATCGCATCGAATCAATAAACAACACACCGCCGTAGAAACGAACGTACTCCACAGTACAAAACACTAGGGCGTATAAAATTTATTACTTCGACAAATTATTAATCAGTTAACTAATTAGTTATTATATTACAAAATCACCCCATCGTTACATATAGGGTGTATATAGGGACATCTCACATGGTGTATGTCTATGTTACGGTTAATAATCCAAAGGACTCATTACGCACTCTAACCGGTTAATATTTAAACTGCTTAGTGTAAACGGTTACTTCTCAAACGTGCTGTATTTATGATTATTTCAACTATAAACATCTATTTCATTAGTTTAGAACGGTGCCGAAAATACGCTATGAACTAATCGAAGAAAGTGTACGAATTTTGTTTAAAGTTTCAATTCGCGTACTAACCGATTAGAAGGCCTCAAACCGTTTTAGGGTCCTTTCAAATAGAGCGGCTCGGAGAGCAGAGCAAATTTTTACAGTATTCAAAATATACCTTTAGTACATTTCAATAAAGTCCATTTTTACATTTATTGAAATGTGCTAAAGTTCTATTTTCCAAACGATCAAAATCTGCCCTGCTCTCCGAGCCGTTCTATCTGAAAGAACCCTTACGTGGATAGAAGTTGCGGCGCGGTGTGGTCATGTTACGTTTGCATGAGAAAAAAAACTTTTCTTATTATCAAAATAGTACTTGGAGCGTTACGATGTATAAAATATTGTGAGTAAGTATCAAAATTGGTCCTTCGAGCCGGATAATAGTTTGAGTGACCGTTTATTTTAAATAAAATTTCTGAGACACAAAAAATGTATGTAAATTTGAGCATATTTATAGTACTTTAACAATAACAATTACACATTATAAAGTCTGAAAATGTTCTCTTAACTTAATTAAACGCAACACGAGCACTGCATCACACAAAATCTTACTTAACTGGCTATTTGACTAGCTCTTTACAAGTTCATTGGAAATGCGTCGTTATTTATATCGCACATGTTATATCAACGCGCGTCCCGGTCCCTCAGCACGAGTGAGTGTGAACAAACTTTTTTTTATCCGTACAAAAAATAGTAAACGTAACAACACACCTGTAATCCCCGAAGAGGTAGGCAGAGGAGTGTAGTACACTCTTACGTTGCACCATTTACGTTTACGTCCCATTATGGAATATGTGGTGAGTCTATTAGAAAAAATTGTAATACAAGGGTAACGAATAATTAATTAATTGCACCAAATGTAGTACAATTGAAAGGCTGTTAACCACTTGTACAATTCAATACATTAATTTCCAGACGTCAAAAACATTTTTCAATTCAAAATTTCATCTTAAACTTTATCTATCAATATTAAGTCGAGTTACGTGACAAATTTTATTATATAAGAAATACAAAACTTTGGTGCCATGTAAAGTAGCAAGAAAATTTACAATAATTCCTTAACTTCGTTCACATTTAATTGTTTAATATTTAATTTAATTCGTTAAATTTTTCTAAATTATTATCATGGCTCATTAATTAGTACATCACTTATAATGACATACATCTTCGAATAATCATTGAAATACTTGTAAATTACTTTCACTTGTAAACAATATCAAATTTCGTTCAATCATAGACAACTGATGAAATTAACGATTCACTCTGGATGTACACTACAAGTGATATATTATAAAAAGCCATTAGCGAGTGGGTTATAAAAGTTAAATATGGCATAAAAACTATTTTTTCTTAGGCTTTGACAGTTTTTTTTAATAAGGAGTGACTCTTAGGCCTTGATAACCAGAATTACATTTCATTATATATTTGCTGTTGGTTTGAATTGCCGCAGAGTAACCTCAAAAGGGGTTTAGACCTCATAATCTACGGGTATGTCTTATAAGACAAATGTGGGTACGATTACACTTGTCGTAAAGAACCTTCTTGTTGTCATGCCTCAAAATGTCTTTTACATATCTGTATAAATGTAGGCTATGAGCCTATAAGCCCTTTGCCACGTAGAACTGTCGATGTTCTACGGAATGAAGTTCATAACTATCCGGTATGTGTCGGTCGTAGTGATGAAAAGTGCCACTATCCAGCAGTAGCCGTCAATTTTCTTCACGAGTGGGCCTATATGACGACCCTTAAACCTAGTCCCCGTTGGCGGTTTCAGCTGGCCAGGGGCGGTCATTGGATTTGTATTTGTACTAGCAGTGGAACTGCTGTTGTGTGATAGCAGACAGGTCCTTCATAAGTCCTTCGAGGTTTTGCATCTCGCGGTGCAGCCGTTCCGTAGAGCGTGACGGCGTTAGCGGCTCCAACTCGCTCGAGCAGTGCGCCACACCGCCACCTGGCGGACAACACAGTATTACAGATACCAAAAGTCACATGATATCCAGCTGCATTGTAGCGTTTCTTTTATGCTATGAAAACGACAATCGAGCATGAGGCCATCGGATGATATTTTATCATTGCAATTGTTGGAAAAATCGGTCTTATGAAACAAACTGGGAGAATTATAAAACAGTTCTTTGTTTAAGGTACGGTCAGCCAATGACGACCGTTGCAGTGAAGTTTACTAAAAAATATTTTTTTAGGTGGTCAGAAGAAAATATGCTAAGTAGAGCATATTATCATGGCAGAAAACTTTTATACCTAATTGCAGTCTGTTAGGAATGTGTCCCGGTGAAGAGTTGGCGCTTTTCTTATACGGTGACGTCTCCCGTACACTACCCGCTGAAAACAATCGAAATATGTATAATAGCACTTAAGTCATCATTGCGATATATCGCCAGCAATTTCCTTTAATCATGTGCACACACAGGTAGTTCAATTTGTAATTGTATAGTGAAGCGGCGAATTATAACTAAGACGCATGCGCGTGTTTTAACTTTAATGTAGAAAATTAATCCTGTATATATTAACTTGTATTGCAGCGAACTGCATATTAAATTTTGTACAACAAGTGTGCAGGAACGTCATCCGAAGTGAGTAGCGAGTCGTGGTGAAGCGTGGCGTACCTTTCCCTGGCGTGCAGTCGGGCGCGTCGTGCAGCGCGAAGCTGTGCAGCGGCGCGCAGGCGCGGCGCTGCAGCGAGCCCGCCGCTGGCAGCGTGCTGCTGCTCGCCGTGGTGGCCGGCGCCGCCGTGCCCGCCTCGCTGCTCAGCGAGTCGCGGCTGCGTAGTGAGAGAGATCGATTTAACCACTCCTACCCGGCCAGGTGGCACTATGTGCTTGTCTGTGCGTCCGTGCACGCGGGACTCACTGCGTGTAGTGTCCCAGAGGCTCGTAGGCGACGTAGTGTCCACGCTCGCGCTCGCGCGAGGCGCACGCGTACAAGTCGGAGGGCACGCCGCTGCCGGGCGCCGAGCACGCCGCGCCCAGCGGGCACGTGCCTGAGCCGCCTGCGAGTACGGTTCGGATTAGGGTTTCAGATTATATCTGTGTATTTTTCATTGTGCGTCCGCAGCGCGATCGACACAGGACTCCGACGAGGGGAAGGGTAGGGGGTATGAGCCGTAGAAGAACACGTAATGCTCACAAGGTGCGGGCGGCGGCAGCGGCGCGTGTAGTGAAGCTAGCGACGACTGAGGAGAGCCCAGCGGCGCCACGCCTGCCAACAGCGGCGTGCTCTGCACAGAGATACACAATTGTAATGAAATAACTATATTAAAGAAAAATAAATGTCTACGTAAGCGAGATAGGTCGGTAAAATCTAATTCGGCTGTTCTAGCTACAAATGTTTAAAAATAATCCTAAGGAAGTATTAATAGGGACCTAATATTTGTGAAAAGTAGTCCATAGAAGGCATGATTCCATTTAGAATATTGTGCATTTTGCTTCCATTAAACATCTTTATAATATAAAATTTAAGGAAATATATTTCAAGTTACAAGTTTAAGGATGTACGATTGTTTCACAATTTAATGTTACAAAATTTAATGTTAATGTTACAAAAGTTTTTTTTAATTCATGTTGAATTTAATTTATTAACAGTATTTTTTAAAATAAATGGTTTGTTTCGATTCACAGACCTGATCGGGCATGTGTCGTCTGCGTTCGCACGTGGAGGCGCAACCCACACCCACTCCCACGCCCATGCCCGTCATCGCTGAAACAAGGGACTCGATAAGTATCGATATAACGATTACATACTAATAGTTCCATGATAATTCACAAAATTACAGTAATAAAAATATTCGAAAATCACCTAATTAGTTGCAACGATTAAAAAAGCAACAAAGCAAAGAAAAATGACAAACAATAAAGGAATGAGCAAGACGGCTGGAAAAAAAAGAAAACCTAAGTATTCGGAGCGCAAATCGGCGCGGTCGCAGCGGCGGCACGCGGCCGGCGCGGGCGACGCGCGCAGCACGGCCGTGTCGTCGCTGCCGCTGCCGCCGCACGACGGCGAGCGCCGCGACTCTGGCGCGCCAGCGAACATAAAGTAAATTCAAACTGTGCCAAGCGAATACGTAACGGTGCAAGGTAGCCTGACTGTTCATAATATTTTTCTAATGAATTGTATCTCGATCATAGTCAAACGTGTGCCAAACATAAAAACGATCACTAGGAGAGAAACGTACCCGAGGCGAAACTGGAACGGCTACGGAATGAAGGGTGGACATTTTGAATTATGTCCTGGTATCCCCGATTCATGCTTTCGTTGTTGCGCTCGCTGCGCCGGTCGTGGCAGCCGTCGCCGAGCGCGGCCGGCCTCGGTAAGGTATGTCGGCGGAGAGCACTCACCGACGTAGGTGGGCACCATGCGGCGGTCGAGCGAGTGCAGGTGCGCGGGCGCGTGCGGCACGTGGCGCGCCGGCTCGTACTCCACGGGCGGCGCGCGCGCCAGCGTCAGCGTCGACGACACCAGCGCGCCGGGCCCGTCCACGCTGCCCGCCGAGACTGGCGCGACACGGTCGTTCAATCAAACTACTGATTAGTAGCAGTTATTAAAAATGAAGTAACGAATCAATATTACTGAACGTCAGACGATGGTTACTCATATTACTTTACATTATTTATTTAACGCGCCAGTGAAATGCTCAATTGTTCGTGTAAACTAAACATTACCGTGTTTTTTGAAAATAGGCTTGATAGCGTTAGCTGTTGCAAGTAACTTACGAATACATTTATAGTCAGAAAAAGTACTTCAAATTCACAATTAACTTGCAATATTATAAAAGTTTCCGAGCATCGCCATCTAGCGTATTTTAAGACATGAAGATTACTTTTACTGGCGGAGCTATGGAGACTCTTGTCGATGTGCTTGAGCTCCATTTGGTCGTGATGTATCCACAGGTCGGGCGGCTTGATGGCAGCGGACGCGGACGCCTTCTGGTATGTGCTGTAAAATTTACAACATTCAGGGAGTGAACGTAAAACTATCATTAGGGGCCATCCATAAAGTACGTCACACGTTAATGGGGAGGGAGGGTATCACCGAAGTGTGACATCGTGTGACAAG
>DWEH01000984.1:0-10173 GCA_018245815.1 Apyrrothrix aesculapus
TCGATTATCAATCATTTTAACGTTGGATAAGCAATCACATTTATTTGGTTGCTCTCTACTTACACCGTAAAGGACCGGGCGTGATAATAATAAGACATGTATTAAAAATTACAGATCGTGGCAAAAAGCATATTTATCGCTAAATAAACAATGCATCTTATTTACAATTTCAAATGAAAATAATTCATAAATGAAAACGGTAGTATACAGGCTCTAATAAAGTTACTAGAATATCATAAAATCTATGTATTGCCTTTAGTCTGCAAACATATTGAAGAGTAATAGAATAAGACGAAATATACTCAAACTCATCAATACAATCAATAGATTTCTGCTTTTCAACTAAGCGGATTACCAAAGCCAGTTTTGTGATTTCGTTATCGAAATGGTTCGTGACACGCTGGTGGCTGGCCACGCGACACATTGACAGTGTCAGTCAATTCTAGCCGCTCTATTTGCTCCCAACAATCGCCATTTAGAACGTCGCCCGTAACTTTGTCCGAAAAAATTCTCTGATAAATTTTTTTACGTTGACAATAAAACATTTTTTGTGTTAAAATCCTGTAAACATTTGTGTTCGGGAACTATTTACTGATTAATGCTTAGCATCACTATTAGACTTTTTTTTATAGGTAATTTTACTTTCTGACACAAATTATACATGTCAAAAGGTATTACAAGGTAATAAGGGAAATTCATACAATGTAAAAATAACTTTAATGTGATCATTAGGCACGGTAAATATTGATCACTATTGACAGCAATTACCAATTACTCAATGTTGTGTATTGACATTGTAACAACAGGCGACTTGTCTTGAAAATTATAGAACGGTGTATTCAAAGTTGACACCATGGCAAATTGATGTAGACTTCGTTGGTCATCATTTAGCAACCATAGACATAATTTGATCTATATTTTAATAATTATTCTTTATCAATCAAATTATTAACAATGTATAGTCACTTCCAACAAAACGTAGCAAAAATAAACATATCCACAGTATAAATGTGACAAAAAATCTTTGCAAAACGCTATCTACATAGAATCAACATTGTTCGAAGCTTTGAGGGCCAAACGCAACAAAGAAATCACCTAAAGAAATGAATGACACAAAGCTAAAGCCAAAATGAAGCTAAAGAGCTTTCAAAGCGAAACTGTGACATGAACTGTATCCCGAAAACAGATTCGCTGGGTAAAGTCGACAACATACTCGTAATGTATGACAGATAACACTATAACACACGAGTATAACGCTCAACTTAATGTACCTATTGTAACCCTTTATTTTAAGGGTTTTTAACGATATAACATAACATCATGGCTGTATTTCCCCAAAATCTTAGGCGGAGGAGTACTCCCACGATGGGCCACCATGTTATACGTGTCTGGCACAAATCCAGACTTCGAGCTCCTACTAGGAATTTCAAGTTAGAAACACCCAATAGTACTTCAATGGACCAGGTGATCAAACCCAGGATCTCTCATGAGCAGTTGCTCTTGCAACCACTAGATCAACGAAGCAACGAAAAATACTTAAAAGACACCATTTAATTAGTACATATTTATGTTGAAATAATATTCATCCCCGTTCCAGGTCTAACAGTCTGTGTGCACAAGTGCACATATTTATCGATGTAGGTATTAATGTTATACTGCTACCAATAGACAGAACTTGGGCCCAGAAGTTAGTGGTGTAAACGAAAATGAGTACTTCTATATGGTTTTTAAAGTACACAGCTGCCAAAAACATCTTAAAATATTACTGTCATATCGCCATGTCTGGGCCCTTATGGGGTGGTCAGAGACACTGAATAATAAATACCTCTATTCTCTCACACTTGACTTGCTTATACAATAATCATTTTCTTCATGCATTCGCATTTTCGGAGACATCTGACGCCCCCATTAGCCCGTATCTGAGCTATTTGTCCAAGATACGTGAACCGTGAATCGTAAATTTGCATTTAAAAATGTCTATGGCAATTAATAGAGAGATCGTAAAATAAAAAAAAGAAAATTGCAATTAATTACAACACCTGATCAAAAAGAGCAACTGATTGGTATAATAACAATAAGGGCTTTATAAATACATTATATTCTTGTTTTGAGTGTTTTCTCCTTTTCCTTGCGTTTTAATATTAAAATTGTGATTTGGCCTGTGGTTTTACGATGTTCAAATTGTTTTTCAAGGTCACGATAAAGGTCAGAGAAGGTCAGAAAAATCTCTATATGGATAGCGATAAGGTTCCTGAGTTAGTATTAGAAAATCTGTTAATTATGCGATTTCAATTCATTTTTTTTCAGTTTGTGTTATACGTAAGTCAGTTTCTCTGGGCCGATTACAATCCTACAAGTAAGGAAGTAATCGATGTAGCTTTCACATGGGGTCTCGACGTGACATCGACATGACTACTCATCACGTAGCGAATCTAATCTACTACGCTTTCGCATTGTGATAATAGCGTGTACAAATCGCATACTGAACCTTGTAAAAGCATTGTCCTATTACCATGCGATTTGAAACACACAAACAAAGAAACGTAATATCACGCCTTTAATCCCGGGAGAAGTAGGCAGAGGAATGTTGTACACTATCATGGCTCACCAGTTACGTTTACGCTCCACTATGGAATAAGGGATGAGCCTATTGCCGAACATAGGGCAGAAATCCCCACTCCAAGCCACTACAAAAAATTTGTATTAAAAAGGCTAAGTTAGAGAAATCCAATAGTACCCGACCTGGGATTTGAATCCAGGACAGTTCGATCGGCAGTCGCGCTTGCATGCCCTCGACCGACGAGGCAGTCAACAAAAAAACAAAACAAAGTCACCACGTTGAAGCTAGGTGTCTATTATTCGCTGTTCGAATTGTTTTTCTGTTCCTGCTGGTGCTAGCAACACTAATTAAACAGTTAGTAACTTCATTGTAACAAAAGTAATCTACATATTTAAAAACATCACACGATTAACGCCATAAGTAAAATATCTCCACAATGCTTGTTAGTTCATGTCCCTCAAAATTGTATAGCTATTATAACTGTAAGACGATACTATACCTAATAGCATAAAAATGTGTGGGTGAATATTATGCCATTAAACCTTGCATAAACAATATATTTGTACACACATACAAATTTATTTATTGCCACCTCAGCGCAATGCGGTCTGTCGTATTTGACAATTAACAAAATAGTGAGGTATTTATAGAACGTCAATCAAACTCATTCCCTGGAATAGCTTTACATTGTACTCATATTTGTAACATAATTTTTGAACTTCTAACATTTTGGATCAGATGTTAAAGATCTATATAAACTATGAACGGAACACCTTCAAATTTAATAAAATAATGGTTATAATCCACTTTCAAACGAAGCATAACAGAGATTAAGTTATTTTATGTCTTATAATACACATGTATTAGTAAAAATATATAAATTGTTTGTCTCCCTATTTGTTTCAATAAGACGTTTATTTACTTGGGTAACGGATGGTCTGACATAAATTTAGATATTCAGTCAATGTTTACCCAAAATATTTATTCAGTAACAAGATTCGGCAACAATTCTCTACTGACGATATTTAGACCAATAAATCTTGTTTCCCATTAAACTTTTGGTAGATACCTGGTAGATAAAGATCTAGGTAGATCTACTTTGGTAGATAAAGTAAAAATAACATTAGAATACCGGATACAAGTAGGTACTTGTATCCGGTATTCTAATGTTATTTTTACTTTTCTAAAACAATAGAAATAAAATGGACTATGGGGTTGCCAACAGTTAAAAATCATTTTCGGGCGTGAGTAGCAACATTACAAGAAAAACGTTATTAATGAATGTTTCTACTCAATTTCTTCGGTTATTATCACATTTGAGTGGAATTTAATGCAACAATGACTGGCTTCTAATTTCATTACCACCCACGGTTGGTCTGTAGTCGCCTCCGGATCACCGCACAATAGTGTAGTGTACATCAATGGAACCGAATTAGGAAAATGACGCAGTGAAATCCGTTGATGAAATTAATGGTAAGTAGACCCGGTCAGTGGTAATTGGTATGAAATAAAATTGCATGACAGGCACCATGTTACTATTATTTTTCTAGTATTCATTACTGAATAATTCGTTTTATGCTTTAATGACAACTATTAACTTTTAAATTTTTTTACTCTTTTTATTACAGATTTCGGTATAATCGTTCGCCTCAAACTACTTTTAAGTTGTTTAGGGTGTTGGCACAGAAAATTATAATACATTGTAAACTCTTAATACTAATGCAAAAAATAGATAAAATATGTTCTCTGTTAAATCTGTATTGATTTAATTTTGTCTAATTGGTTATAAGAATGTGAACATCTTCATTTTGTTTGAAAATTGATGACTTCAAGCTTATGGTTTATACAATTTAGTCCCTTGTCATGGATAATTTATATTACACCGTTTAAAATTGGATAATATTCAAAAGCCCTCGACATAGTCAACAATTACATGACGCGAGCCATTGACACGGGTGTCGCTGCCGGCGGTGGCGCGGGCGGCAGACAAGCGCGCGCGCAGGTAGGCTTAGCAACGACAGAGAGAACATCATCGGAGAACTCGCTCGCACCACGTGGTGGGGTTACGAAGCGCGGGCGTATTCGCTGCCTGTACTACATTTCTATTTAGTTTATAACCGTTCTCTGTCGTCGTGAGACTGTTTGAACGGATCGTCCTGATAAATAGTATCTCGATAACAAAGTTCGACAGATGAGTGACGACGTGCTAAGACTTTCTTGTGTTTATCGGCGCCTTGGCGCCAGTCGGCTCTGGTATGGGTGGCCGTAGGTTAATTAAGGCCGCAGCTGTGCTCCTAGCCCTAGGGTACAGTAGCCTGTTAGTGTACCACGGTGGAGTGAACTTCAACTCCCAAGAAAGTCGAGCGGCAGTGCAAGTGTCTGGTTTATCGATTGAACCTGTAACGAAAACAAGTATATATGACAGTGGACAGAGCAAGAATATAACTCTAGATGACATATTTATTAGTGTTAAAACAACAAAGCATTATCAGTATACAAGGCTGCCTATAATACTGAAGACATGGTTTCAAATGGCGAAGCAACAGGTAAATAACATTTTTTTGACAATTCCAGGTTTAATTTCAAGATTGAACGAGATACTAGTTTCTCCAAAAGCCACAGTTCTGAACAATGTTACATAAGAATATTTCGAAAGCCTACAGACGTAATTCGTAAACATTTGAAGCTGCAGATAAATGTTTGTAGTTGTCTTGTCTATATAATTATCTATTTGTAAACATAATATTTGTCTGTTCTCGATTATTGTTCCATAATCAATACGGTCGTACAAGTGCATGCGGTGCATTGCAAGTTGACTTTATAATAAATAGGTAGGGAACTAGAATTTTTATAAGATAAATCTTATTGACCATGTAGGTATTATTCAATATAAAATGAACAGGTGATAAATATGGATCGAACAACTATGAATTGTTTATTGAACGTTACATCACGCCTGTATCTCCCCGAAGAGCTAGGCAGAGTAGTATAGTACACTGCCTGTTTCATTTTATTGAAATGATAAATAACAGCGAAATACGTTTTTATAGTATCATCGGAACTTTAAAAAAGGAGTTACAGCATGGATTAATATAAAAATGACTAGGAATGAAAATAAAAAATAGAGCTTTTCAGCTGAAGAACAAATAACAATAAATACCTACTTTCTTCACAAGAACATGTATTCATTCTTATCTACAACGCTAAATGTAAATAAATGTAAAACACGTGAAATGCAATACAAGCTTCATCTGAAAACGTGCTTGTCTGAGCAGAACATCTGGTTTTCGTTGGAATAAAGAAACGATTCGGACGTCTTGTTTTGTATAAAGATAATAATGTCTGCATATTTATATTCTGGACAATACACGAAAACGTGATGAGCAATACGGTCCGTGCGTAAAATACTAATAATAAATTTTGCTTTGGGGTCCCAAAATTGAATAATATTTGTTTTGTTCATTTGCGTGTTTTCTTCATTGATTGAATTTGTTTCGCCTTATGAATATATAATGTTTGTAATCATTTAACTGTTCTATGTATTATGGATATACATAACGACACAAGCACTGACAGCTGGATCTAGAACAGACCATATTTTTTAAAATTGAAAATCATATCTTGTACTAACTAGAATCTTACCCGAGACATTTTACTCGGCAAACTAGGGAAATATCTAGGCTATGTATACTTAAGGTATTAAATTATTTATTTTAAAATGTGTGGTACTTTCTTATCGTTTATACTTTTAAAATAAAACAAATAAAAAAAAAATAAAAAAAAAAAATTCGCAACTTTAAACTTAAAATTAAATCTTTTTTGTTGAGACAATTAGCACGACGAAGAAATAAAAGGTAATTACTTAATGGCATTATAAACGTGTTTTAAATTATTTTAATTGTTATTGTTTATCTTTTGAGTAAGTTGGTTGATTCCAATAATTTATTTATTTATTAAAAATTATAAATTTCTAAATGCTACTATCGAATTATAGCTTTTAATATTATGCAAATTCTTAACCACATTGTCTAAGTCTAAATTAATAAACAAAGAAAAAGTGAAAAAGAAGCTCCAACAATTAGTCTATAATTCTGTAATACATTATTATTAACCACACAAAAGTTTACAGATAAATTTTAATATACTACATTACTTTAGGCCGTACGTATATATTTCGATACAAGATCAATATACTACATTCCTTGCATTTGTTAAGTTACTTATTATGCCAGATATTAAATGCGCTTGAAATTATCACAGCATGCTCCGCTGTTGAAAGGTCAAAATCACCATTGACTTAATGTAATATCACGCCTGTAATCCCGAAAAGGTAGGCAGAAGAGTGTAGTATGCTTCCACGTTTCACTGGTTACGTTTACGTCCCATTATGGAGTAGGTGGTAAGCCTTTTTCCATACACTGGGCACAAATCCAGAGTCTGAGCCACTACTAGAAATTTCTACTAGAAAATTTAAGTTAGAAAAATGCAAAAGTACTCGACCTGGATTTGAACCCAGGACCTCTCGATTGGCAGTCGCGCTTGCAACCAACACGACCAACGAGGCAGTATGCAAAATATTTTTTTTTGGTAGGATTTGTCATGTATAAGTACAAAAACAACTTAATAGTTAACATCTAGTAAATAAAGGCAAAAATGTAATTAACGTTACAATCTATACCTCCGATAGGACTCAAACCTACATACCCCGGCTTGAAAACCGATGCATTATCCAATAGGCCACAGAGGCTTACACGAATGTTGTAAAATTTGGCAATCACAATATACTATGAAGCTTACAATAAAATTGTATACGAGTATGTATATACATACATTTTATAAAAAAAACAATGCATTCAAACATGACATGGACTTGAAACACATTATATTAGAACTTTATTCCTCCTTTTTTTATTAGTCATCGTGCAGCTGCAGGACGGAAACCTGATTTTACACCAACCTCGGCTGACACTCCTTACTCCTCACCTGCATTTGCGAAACTCCATAATTCTTAAAACATGATTCCAAGTTTGTACACGAGTCAAATGTAATTAAATAATAACCCGTTCTTTGTCGAAAGACATAGAAATTAATATCAAGTTTGAAGAAACATTACTTATCTCCAGACAAGTTATAAAAATACGCGTCCAACAACTTTGACAGAAACATCGTTATTACTTAAAAACATTCCATGGCTACATTTATCTTGCCGTCGGGGTTTTAATATGTTCGCAGCTATTTTGAAAAATATTCTTCAAACTAGTTTTAATTGAATGATTTATATTTTGATAATATTAAGAAATTGCCTTTACAAGACAATTGCTAGTCGCCTTAATACTTATATGTATGTGTATGTAAATGGAGCAATAAAATAAATATAAAATCTTTGTAATAATCATATTTAGCAGAACCCACTTAAATGCATGTCGTTCAATAAGAACGCTATATGAAATGGCAATTGAAATCGCCAACCATTATACAAACGGAACAATAGAAAACGGTATGAGGCCGGTCGTGCAGCGCCCGTTGGCTGTTTCCTGAATCTGGAGCGTGCATAATCGACCGTTAATCCGGCTCGAAGGACCAACATAAATAACCATAGGAACACGGACCCTGCGCTTGCGCAGCGCGTGGCACGACGCGCGCCCGCCACGTGACCGGATTGTTCTCTTGCTTTCGCCCTTTTTGTATCGAAAGCTCTCTTGTTATATCTGATTTATGTACAGCTTAGACCCGCTAACCCGTATCTTGGCTATCAATAAATTTATTTTAACCTTCCGATTGTATAAGATGAAATTGAATGTCATGGAAATAGGATTAATTTTAAAAAGAAATATGAATAATTTTAATGTTATAAATTATGTGTGAATTGCATTGTGTGTAAGAATTATTAAGACAGATCATTCCATTAGGTCTTGCCGCCGTTTTTCGATGTATATACCTTTTAATTCCTTTTATTCATATACATATACGGTATACATATTCATCCTCTTATCTAATATATCAATAATAAAAATTTGTTCTAGCGACTTATTTGCAACATATATATTTTAAAAAATCCCGCCCATGTTGTAAATTATTAAAGTTTTCTTATTAGAGTTTTTCTCTTGGCCTACTTATAAAGTTTAGCGTTGAAGTGGGCCGTTCTTTTCTATACTCTATTGTAATTTGACTCGATGCCTTGTGGTCGGCCAATTTATTATAATTGACCGGACATCGGACAACGTTCGCGACGTAATGTAATGTATACCATTGGTTTTCACAAAAGCCAGCGATAAAGGAAATCTGTGATATATTCGCCCGTAATACGTGTTCTCGGTCGTCTATTGTTTTGTTTTTTTTTTGGTGTTTCGCTCGATTTACTTAATAAGACAAGGGAAATCTTTTTGGGCGTTCGTTAGCTTTTATATCAAATTCATGCTTATTTTCTTTTTTTTATTAATCAATTTTTAAATAATCAAACTATGCTCGCGGTTGTACTTGACTGTTGTTTCATATAAGGTAATTAATTTTAAGTAATGTGTAACAATTCCTGTATTCTTGTTACAACCAGTTAAGACTAAGTAACTAATAGTGTTATTAATAATTAAAACGAATTGGTCTAACAATCGCGCTCATACAGTCCTGCTCGGAGTAGATTACTGATGTTAGGTATGGCCGAAAACGGCTACTCGTCACTGCTGCCTGCTTGTTTCCTACTGTCTTAAAATGAAAAGAAAATTGATCAACCTTCATAAAAGTACACAGTACAGTACAGTAAGTATTATTAGTATTGTAAATCTCTTGACACCGGAACTCTACAGGGCACGTTACAAAAATACTCGTAACTACATGTTAGCCTTGAAAAATGGAGAAATGGCAGCACATCAACATCATCATCAGCCGAATTCCACTGATGGACATGAGAGGCTTATGCCCATAAATACCCATACGCTGGGAGTATATCAACCATCATAAATCATCCATGGCAAAATTATTTATTTATATCTTCTCAAGCTGTCATCGAAAAATATCACTCACAATACACCAAATATGTCTGATATGCCCAATATGGCCAATATTAACTAAACTCATCCCCTGTGTCTAATTAATTTCTGTACAAAAACGTAATCCGATTTTTAGATTTTACTATGAACTGAACACAATAAGCATGCGGCTTTAAATTTTATCTTATTATTCATAGTGCTGCTACACGTTCCACTGCCGCGATGTCGCGTCACGTTGACAGATCTTATTTCGCTATATCTTATTTCCAGAGCTTATCATAACCGTTTTGAAATATATATTTGACCTGCCGTCCGTTATTAGAACGAAAATGTTTATATTGCAGTGCAAGAGTTCTTGTAATCGGAGAACTGCGTGGTTAGCCACGCCGCCTACAATAACAAGCGACACTTTTGAATTTTCTGACTACCTCGACTTTGGCTTTTTTGACTGCCGCGTTGGTCGTGTTGGTTGCAAGCGCGACTGCCGATTGAGAGGTCCTGGGTTTAAATCCCGGGTCGAGTACTACTGGATTTTTCTAAAAATAATGGCATGGTATGGCAATAGACTCACCACCTATTCCATATTGGGACGTAAACGTAACTGGTGAAATGTGGGAATGTACTACACTC
>DWEH01000985.1:0-10172 GCA_018245815.1 Apyrrothrix aesculapus
TGGTGAAACGTGGGAGTGTATTACACTCCTCTGCCTACCTCTTCGGGGATTACAGGCGTGATGTTACGTTTTTATGTTACCTTTTTTACCATTGTAGATGTCGTAATCCAAAACCGTCACATAGAAGGCTTTATGTTCATACTAATAGTTTTTTCGAAAGATAGAATCCTGCGTAATATATAAATAAAAACAGTAACAACCTTGATAGTGGCGCACGCGATTCGTATGGAATTCCTCAAGTTCTCTATATTCTTCTTGGCGTTCTCCTTCTCCTTCTTCAGCTGCACGGTGACGGTCTCCATCTGCTTGAGGTTCTGCTCTAGCGCCTTGATCTTGACGATGGCTCGGTACCTGGGCTGGTGCTTCCGCCGCACCAGATAGCCGCGGATCGTCTTTTGCATCAGAACTAGGCACTGACGCCGGTATAGGATTTTGTTCTTCACTGTAAATAAAATGTTTGGATTTTATATTAATATTTAAGTAAAGAAACTATCGATATGGAAAATTGATAGGATAAAAATGTTTAAACCTTCATTTTGTAAACAACAGCCCAATTTTGCGAATAAAATATTTTTGGTTATTTATATCCTTTTGGATTATCCATATCTCCTTTGATATAAGCACATTTTCTAGAAATATTCACAGGTTGTCTTCCAATTAGGCAGTAAGTTAACAGTGTTTAAGTATCGATCCGCTCAAATACATCCACTCAGAACTTTACAAGGAGTTTAAACTGAAGGCATATAGGGATTTAAAAAACATACTGAATTAAATGTGACAGTATTAGGAGTTCCGATTAGAATGAACAGTATGTGGTCAGTAAAACTGCAGTCCACCTTCGAAGGGGCCCATGTACGTACTATATACATATAAATAAATGAAACAAGAGCAGTCACTCACATTTAATAATAGACAGCACGGAGAAGATAGATCTCCTCCAGCGGGATTTGACGAGCCACGCCAGCACGGAGTCCACGATGGCCTTCAGGTTCTCGGGGTCGGAGCGCATGATGGTGTCGAACTCGGAGTACTTGCCGGGCCGGAAGAACACGCGCGTCACGCCGAACTTGTAGTCCTTGTCCGACAGGCCGAAGCTGTGCACGATCGCCTGCAAACAATGACAAACATAAAGACCATTAATTAAATATATGACGGAGTAACAGAACACAAACGTGACGTCATCGCATCGCCGACTCGCGCTTGGATATGGCCGTTGGAGTGCGCGGGCATTCAATATTTAAGCCTCGTGCCGAGCGGACGTGTCTGTTCTAGTCCGAGTTCCTAGTGTCATCATACCCACTTTCGATTAATAAACCTGATAATAAGAACGATATTGTGTAATCTTTTGCTTGAGGTTACCCACGATGTCCAAACCTGATTTGAATGAGTGCCCTTCTACAGCAATTGGCCTTCCTGTTCCGACATATACATATTGTCTTCATGTCAACTGTGGATTTGTTATACGGATTATTGGTTACTTATGGTGTGAATTGTAAATTATCTATTGGTAAAAATTTACTGCGGTAATATGTTCTGTGATTATTTTATGAATTTAATTCAACTCTATTTATTTGTCACAAAGGCACAGGTTTACATAAGGTGTAGTAATACATTATAAATAGTTCTCTTATTTGTAGTGAAGCGTCCAAACATAAATAAGTATAATAAAGATTTGACCACAGATGATATTGACAAATGAAAGTCTTCACGATATTCACAGAAAATTGACAGTAAATTCAAGTCCAGGTTGATGTACCTCGCAAAACACCTTGGGCGACAAGTTGTCGAGCTTGGGCGGCAGGTAGGACTTGTACATGTGGTGCAGGTCGGAGAAGGGCGCGCGCGACGGGTAGCCGTGCTCCATGAGCTCCAGCACGGCCGTGGTGCCGCTGCACTGCAGCTGCGTCAGCACCAGCGGCGGCTCCAGCTCCTTGCCCACCATGCGCGAGTTGGGCTTGATGCAGCGCACGAAGTTCGTGCCCTGCGGTCATGAGATCCACTAAATGTTTGTTTACAATCCACCGTGGATTCCGGTCACATGTAATAAATATGCATAAGTCGGCACGGCGATCTGCTGTTCTGTCCACGGGTGTCATTAGACAAACAATCTTTTGTTAAAATGAGCAGAGATAAGGAGATAGTCTGTATCAGATACTGGCCAAATATGGATTCTAAAAATTTTATAAATCGTCTATATCACTAATGGTGAACGCCATAATTTATACATTTCGTCGTGACATTATCCTTCGCCATTTTAAGAAGTTTCATTTAATGTTATGTATGAGAAAAAGATATACATTATTTTTATCTTGGATATAGAACCCCAAAATAATATAAACTGAGAGGTTTTTTTTTTTCATAAGTTTAGACTGACAAACAGGCGGGCCACCTGATGGTAAGTAGTCACCGTCGCCTATGGACATTTGCAACACCCGAGAAGTGGCCAATGCGTTGCCGGCTATGAAGGAGAGCTCTCTTTGCGCTCTTCTTGAAGAACCCCATGTCATAGCGCTCCGGGAAAGCCTCAGATGGAAGTTCAGTCCACATCTTGCATACCCTTGGCAAAAACGAACGCGCAAACCGGACCGTGGAGGACCGCCACGGTCCGGTTTTATATTTATCATATTAATGTATTTTTGTATGTGTATAAAGATGAAAGCTAATTCTGTGTAGCGCAGCCACCTAGTGACGGCTCCCTGCCGTGCCGCCCAAGGGCAGCAGCGTAGGCAATGCGAGAGGCGTAGGCTCTACGATCCCTAATCCCCTTGCCCGGCGTAGGGATTATGGGTATAAAAATCTCAGGGGAGGCCTAGATTCAGCAGTGGACTTAGGCAGGCCGATAATGTGATGATACCGAAGTAACGTGGTGGGTGGCAACAGTGCAGCGTCCGACTTCCAGGCCGGTCTATGTACCCTGGTTTCTAAAAAATCTAAATTTAGTAACAAAATAACAGTATAGAGATTATTACGTGGTATTAGTTTCAATGTTTTCGCTCAAAAACTAAAACGAATACCTAGAGACTCTATCTACAACCTAGATAATGTAACATATATGAAATGGTGCTATTCTGCAACGCATACCTACATCTGTTATCAAACCACCAAATTTATTAATTACACTTTATTTTAGTTTCACCTCAGTTGTCTAATTTTTCAATAAATATGAGTAATTCTAGGATTATTAAATAACGACTATTAGACAGGATTATTAAATAACTGCCGCGCACGCGTCGTTACCACCATATTATATTTTTACCTCTCTTTTTCGAGTCAAATCAAGTACTCTGTTTTAGTAATTAACACTTGTGCAAATGGTTGTGCGCCACGGAAGCGGATATGCGTTTTACAAAAATACGTTTATGTATCTCGCGTCTATTATCAGTACTTAGCATCGTATTAAGTATTAATGATTATAACTTTTTACAATATTATAAACTATATTTGTTTACACATGACTAATCGGTTCGATTTTCATATAGCAGTCGGAAGGTTAATTCTTAGATATAAAGTAAATACATGCATTACTACAATTTTAAGATTCATGATGAGTTTACGCGACGAAGCGCTAGAAAAAGCCCTAAAAGAAAAGAAATGTAATTCGAAGGAGTACTATCGATGTCTTAAAAATTTGGTAACAGCAACCGCTAAACGAAAACAAAAAGCTTTCTTCAATCACTGTATGAATAACAATTTCAAAAAGCCTGGTTTGCTCTGACCTAATATCAAGAACGCTATTCAAATGAAAAATACACACGCAGTAGCAACCCTTTACCATCTGAACAGCCCCAATAATACTCGTGTTACTGACCCTTTCGTGCACTTGCCGCCCTATTGCAAAATAGACACAAATGAAAACAGATACCAATCTAAGTAACAAATGCCCGCGTAACAACACTCTGGATTTAAAACTGACGACTAAAGCCGAAATAAGCGATGTTATCAACTAGCTGGTACCGGTAACTTCATATGCGTTGTTTCTAATATTAACAAAATATTTTATGTACAGAGAAGAAAACGTAAAAAATAATGAAGGAAAAAATATAATTGGCTAATCTTAAAAATGGCTATTAGTTGTAAGTTCTTAAAACTTTAAGAACTTTACATTAAATGTATCGTAGTGTTTTTTTAAGATAAGAACCAAGTGTCTAAGAAGTAAAACTAAAAAAATTTAATCGAAATCAATCCAGTACTTTTTAAACGGTTTCATTTAGCTTGCCCTGCTTGTTGATTTTTATTTGTTTGTGTCTAATTTAGTAGTTGAAATTTTACCCCCTTCCTGTGTGCCGATTCATCTGATATTTGGTACACATCTTTAGTCCTGATGACAACAAATTTAATATATTTAGTATCATTGTAAATGTAAACTGGCCGCCGCTACAAAATGGTAATTTGATGAAAGCAACTTTCAGGAAGTGCTACTTTGAGGCCATCCGCACCAAAGTCCATTACCGCTGCAATTATTTGGAACAAAGAATAGCTCTTTGCCGACATTCCAGTTACAGTCGACTGACGGCACCACTACATGTGTGTTCCAAAATCGCGCTACCGGCATTTTCTTATATTATAACATGACGTTTGATTATAAAGTATAAATAAAATTAATAACCTTTTGCAAATTGCAATTTTCCAATTTAGGTATCCACACTAATATCATAAATGTGTATCCACACTAATATTATAAATGTATAAGTGTGTTTGTTTGTCGGTTCGCTGGCTCACTTGTTTGTCCTTCTTTCATGTCTAAAATCAGTGCGTAGCATCTTAACTGACCTTTCACCCATACACGTGGAATGTTGAGATACATATTACGTTAGGCGAAGCCGCGGACTACAGCTAGTAATAAATATATCTAAAAAGTTAAGTAATTATTGTCATACACAGGCTACAATGATGTAATGCGTACATAAACGTACATAAATTTGTCTCCTAAAAAGTGTATTGTAAGGTTTATAGTGTTTACGATTACGAGATAGTCCCGGATATAACGCATTGTACAACCGGAAGTTGGCCAATGTGTTACTGTCTACGTAACACGGTTCTCAATTCATATACGTATGTGTATAGACGTCACTTAAGGAACGTTACGTTCGTGTTCATGATTTTGACGCGCTGCGACACAAAAGCAGCTGCAATATTTCTCATGTCCGAATCATTGCCTTCTATGTTGCTCATGCCCGAATCAGGCCGCGTGACCCGTGATATGTCGGAAGCGGCGTGTTGGAGACACAGAATCAGACAACTGGCCGACCAGCGGAGGAACATCTGACCCGCTCCGAGACCACAGTCTGACCACCGTGCAGAGCAACGACGACAGCGACCACTGCACGTAGCGAACTAAATCGTCCGCCTCGTCTCCTTTCTAAATTGTCTACCTCTATTGCACAAGGACGAGCTAGCGTGATTAGTTTGATGTATCTCCAACCGTCAGCGAACGCAACGTCGCTATCGTGATAGTGGTTGGAGCTGGCCGGTACTATTTGCGTCGGTGAGATCGTTGTGCAGTTCCCTCGGCGCCTACGCGGAGCATGACGTTATCTCATGTTTTCGAAGTTCCTGCGCGACCGATTTTTCGATCACTTTTTATTCTTTCATTCCTCTGGACCTGCGTGGGGGTGGATTACAACAATCCAGCCCGCGCGAAATCATTGACATTATGTTTATCGCCGAGAAGCTCGATACACCAATAAATCGTAAGCCGATGTTTAAAATGTAAAAATCATGGTATTAAATATACGTATAAAAAATAAATTAACAGTCACCCATAGGAAGGAAATAAGTATCAGTCCTCTTGTGGGTGTTTAACGCGAATGGCACACTTTGTTCATGTAAACGGCGAATTACAAAGACGGTGTCACAAAATGTTGTCAAGTTGAACAAATGTCTGAAAATCCAGCGGGTGCAATGGCGCGGTCTCGGAGCCGCCGGCACCATGACAGGTCGCTGTGGGCTCTCCGTCACACCCGAATGAACCTTGATACAAATAATGTCATGCCACGGAACAACAGGCGTTTCCCTTATTATATGACATGTCATGTAGAGAAAATTAAGGGAATCCTACATCACGACAACATATTGTCAAAAATAATTTGAAACACTATTGAACTGAATAGAATGAAAACCGTTTTAGAATATATTAAGTGGTAACAGAGCATAATAACATGTTAAAATGATTGAATAAGGTCACTCTACTATGAAAATGACTACCTCGTTGGTCAAGTGGTTGCAAGCGCGACTGCTGGTCGAGAGGCCTGGATTCAAATCCCGGATCGGGTACTATTGAATTTTTCTAATTTGGAATTTCTAGTATTGGCTCGGATTATGGATTTATTTCTGACATATGGCATAAGGCCTACCACTTATTCCATTGTCGGACATAAACGTAACTGGTGAAACGTGAGAGCGCACTACACTCATCCGCTTATCTCTTCAGGGACTACAGGCGTGATTTTATGTTTTTTTACAAAGAAAACAAGTGTTTTCAGAACTACGCGCAGCGGTTACTCGCGGCTTACACGCATCTACCACTCTCAGGGCCTGCTCGCCACCTCGCTCGCTCGCTACGGACCTACGCGGAAAACTATCTTCTGGTTTAACGACTGCACAAATGCAGATAGATATAATAAGCTAATTCACACCGCGCAGCACGGTAGACAATACTCCAAGTGTCGCAGAAGCCACGAAATATACCGTTTGTTGTCAAACCGTTCCTTCCTGGCTTCCTGTTCCGCGACCTAACACGCGTGTCGGAACATCGCAATGCCGTACGAATGTTTCCAATGACGACGGGATGTAGAAACCGGTTACCCGGATCCCCACGGCTTTCCTCTATCTACAGCGATCGCCAACTAGAGGTTGTAAAACCGTTCTTAGCGTTAACCAAAAACGTTAGGCGTTCTGAAGGCATATTGTCAAGAGACAGTTTAAATTAATATAGGCGATAAATAGTTACATACATTTCTGACAGAGGCGCCATTTCCGCAAGTGTATCGACACTTTAAAGCTACTCTGATTAACAAGTTCGTCGCATCGCGCGCTCCTGGGAGCGCAACGCCTAATGGGAATACTTCTGGTAGCTTGTGGCAATAAGAATGACAGCGGCATACATGTACTCAATTACAGATATGATTCGAAATCACAGGGTTCGTATTATTATTTCTTTTACTTAAACTTGGCATCAACAATTCTGACTCATTATGTTTATTCGTTGGGGCTGTCTTAAAACTCAAAGCATTACTGTATCGATTGTCTTAGATAATATTACGTAATATCTACACAAGTGCTACCTTTAAGTGCAATAAGTTAATATTAGTGTAAAGGTGCAGGGCGGCGCGGCGTGAGCTGACAAGGCAGCTAGGGCCAGCTGGCAGTCGCACATCGCCTGCTGCTGCCCGCCGGCGAGACTCGAGCCTGCGCACTCGTTGTGCGCGGAGCCCGGGGCCTCTGGGCACTGGCTCGTACTAGAACACCCTTCTGACGTTACACATACGTACGTAGGAGTACCTGGGAACGTGCTTCTATACCTTATCTCTGCGTCGATTGATATGTAAGTGTTGTAATAGCACGACTGACGAAGTGATCTGGTTATTTTAAACCATTGTTTGCGACCGTAAATCAGTTTGCCTTTCATTAACGAAGTTAAGACTCGAACAAATAGAGCTCGCGAAGACGCCAGACTCCGAACACAAACATTTGTTAAAGAAATGGCAGATTGTAAGGCCGTTTAATTTAAAGCTTTATTCTAATCGTGTAAATACGAAAATAGCTGGTAAGGAAGCCGAAATTCTCCGAAAATAATAACAAAATGAATTGTGTTTCTTAATTATTAGTAATACTATTATTCTGGATTAAACTTTATATTTGAATCAGTTAAAATTTAACTTCAAAGCCTTAGTATTCAAAGGAATGAAGCAGAAGATCGGCAGAAAACAATATACTTTCCTATACTAAAACGGACCATATAATCGTTTCTTGACTGTAAAGGCTCTTTCCGAGCAGCATACTTTCGGCGCGCGTTACGCTCCTTTTGTATTTTTTTAAGGTTAGAATTTCTGATTCAAATTTTTAGTAGTGGCTCGGAGTCTGGTTTGTGCCCAGTGTATGGCAATAGACTCACCATCTATTCCATATTGTGACGTAAACGTAACTGGGTAAACATGGGAGTGTTCTATACTCCTCTGCCTACATCTTTGGGGATTACAGGCGTAATGTTACGTCTCTGATAGAATTGGATCTGCTAAGAACATACTTGTCGATCTTGTAATCGTACTTGATTAGGTGCCACATTCGACCAAATGACATCATGTAACACTTGTCGAGGTTATATTCCATTTTCTTAATGAAACTCCATCTGAAAATTGAATCAACATCGCTTTGTAGTGCAACGCAATCGGTTTCTGACTTTATCTCCATGAAGAGATTTAATTCGTTCGCGTACAGCAAACATTTAGAGTGCGTTACGATAACTGGAAGGTCGCTAACCATTAATAAAATTAGCATTGGACCAAGAACCGATCCCTGACTGACACTGACTGAAACCTGACCGGAACGCGTGTGATAGGATTGGGCTTCGTGTATACCTAGTCTGACATACTGCTGCCGGTTGCAAATAATAATCTGTGACCAGCCGCAAAGCCAATGGCTGCAAGATTCGCCAGCATTATATCATTATTAACCCTATCAAAAAAAATATACTTTATTGATATGAATACAGTCACATTTAAAAGTCGCAAGGGCCCTGTACTTGGTTCAAGACCTGTGTTACAGGTACCCCGCTCATCCACTGTGATAAGAAACAGTGTTACACAACAAAGTACTTTTGAAAGTTAGGCTAGAACTTTTTTTTTGTTAATATAACAAGGATTTCGCGCGTGTTTCTGTTTATGTGCATGTTGTGGATGTGTGTGCATATGAGTGTATGTGTGTGCGCGTGTGAGTGCGTGTTGTGGATGTGCATGCGTGTGTGGGTGTGTGTGTGTGTGTGGGCGTGTGTGTGGGCGTGTGTGTGGGCGTGTGTGTGAGCGTGTGTGTGGAAGTGTGTGTAGGCGTGTGCGTGTGTGTGTGTGTGTGTGTGTATGCGAGCGTGCATGCATAAGTTTTACGTTTAGCTGTTATAGGGGAGAAACTAAATAGATTGCTCAGTTTCCTCATAGTTTAGATTTAGTATGTTGTGGTTTGGCGTTTTATTTCAATCCGAGTTCGGTGGTAGATGTTAAGTTTATCGTTAAATTTATTGTTCAGAAAGTAGGACATGAATGAAAATTGTTGTTTTTTAAATTTACTTTTACAACGCGGGACTTGAAAAATGATAGGACTTCTACGTTTACCTGGTTGTTTGATAGAGTATGAAAATTTACGGTGGGTTCTCATTACACAGCCTAGTATGTAAATTTGACCTATGGTAAGTATAATATAGGTATTGTACAGAGTGAATGTTAGATAGCGTCTAGGTTTGTGAAAAATTACTTTTAATAGAGCTCTCTGAGCTTTTTCTAGGGTTATTAAACACGTTTTAACGGCACCACCCCAAACAGTAATACAGTAACTGAGGACCGATTGGGCAAGAGCTTTATACGTAATTATGAAAACACTTTCATCGGTAACGCTTCTTAACTTTTAAAAAACCCATATTAACTTTTTCATTTTATCGGCAACTGTTTTAACATGTAGATTCCAATTGAGATGCCGATCGATAACAATGCCTAGATATTTTATATTATTGCATTTGTTTAAATAAGAACACAAGTAGGAGTTTGGCTTCATTGAAAGATTCGTTTTGCGAATCGAGAATGGTAAGTATTTTGTTTTGTTTATATTTAATGTTAATAGGTTAACTTTAAGGCAGCTAAAAATACGACTAACGCCACTCTCCACTATGTGCTTAAGTTTTTCCTAAGACTCCGCATTAAAAATATGAGCAGTTTCATCGGCATATGTATATATTTTACAATTTTCTATTTTGTAGTTGCACAAATCGTTGATATAAATCGAAAACAAGGTAGGACCAAGAACACTACCTTGAGGAACCCCGCACGTGATGCTAGTAGGTTGGCTAAGGTATTTACCAAGTTTTAGTTGTTGCTGGCGGTTAGTTAAGTAGTCGGATAGTAGCTGGTGTGGTAAACCTCTTATTCCATAGTCATATAATTTATCCAAAAGGAGAGGTGCACAGACGG
>DWEH01000986.1:0-10170 GCA_018245815.1 Apyrrothrix aesculapus
ATTCACAAGTAATGGCTTAAAAACGTATTATTTTCAAAGTGTTTTTAAATAATCTTATCTAAATGTAGCTACAACACCCGTCGTTTAAATTTTACGTAAAATTATTATGATTTGAATGTTTGATTGTTATAATGAAAATGTAAGCTCAGTTCATTGCATCTCAGTAAATCCAAACCCCTGCACTGCATATTCTTAAAGTTAATGTACTAGAGACTGCCTCGTTGGTCGACCGAGAGATCCTGGGTTCAAATTCCGGGTCGGGTACTATGAGATTTTTGTAACTTCGATTTTCTAGTAGACATTTTTAGCAGTGGCTCGGAGTTTGGATTTGTGCCCGGTGTATGGCAAGAGACTCACCACCTATTCCATAGTGGGACATAAACGTAACTGTTGAAACGTGGGAGTGTACTACACTCTCTGCCTACCTCTTCGCTGATTACAGGCGTGATGTTACGTAATGTAGTGGAGAAATAAAAAGAAACTGAGGATTTTACCAATTTTAAAAATACTATTCCAGGTACCCACGGGCACATGAAATGCGTTTTTGACGGCCAGCTCAAGTCTCAAGACACAGTGCTCCTCAACCTGTACAAGAGGATGTTTCCCAAGTGGAACTACGAGAACTGTATTGTCACTGATCCGCTTGATAAGAGAAATGGTGACATGATGGAATGATTTGTATATAATACAGTTATATTGTGAAACATTGGCAGTTTTATTCCCTTTTATGGCTGCGACTCGCCAGCTTCTCTACTATTGCAGAGTATAAAACCGTTATGGTTTATGGGAGCGTTCTTAATTAACTTGGTTCAGTACAAATTAATGGAGGTACGTCGAAGAACGACAATATGTGTTGTATGTAACATTAACGTTGGAAGTTTTTAATAGCCCTGAATTTTCAGCATAGTTTGAAAAGTTTCGTTCGTGGCGCCCCCACAAGGTTCTACATAATTCGCTTGATATGATCTGCGCTGGGCATCTTTTAAAAAAAAAAGGAAAGACCATTAATTAGATAATGTAAAAAAATATAAACAAATATTTTTATTAAGGTCACCCGTCACACGGTGCAACGGTGTTAGGTAAAGGAATAAAAAAACACGACATACATTTCCATATCTTTACTGACACATGAAGCGCGAACGCCTACGCAAATAGAACGTCGGAACAAATTAATCTCTAAAGGCAGTGAGACACCGGGGCAAGCGGTGTTCCGCTTATTAACTCTATATTTGTTTTTATTCGAAGCCGACAACTCATTCAAATAGTGTATAAGACGAACACAATTTTTAAAGTTAATTATTCGAATATATTGATTTCTTAATCGAAATGATTTAATATGAGCTCGCTACATTAATTTATGTCTATTAACTAGTTTTCTTTTTTTTAACATTTGCCATGTTTCAATAACACACTAAAACGAAAAATCGAATCGTGTTGTCGGCTTACAATGAACACTTACAAACGCAGATAAAACGACAAATAGTTATTCGATTTTCTATGCTTACATACATTATTCGAATCTTAAGAAGCAAACGTCAGTGTTGCTGTTAGGAAAAATACATATTAGTCAGAAATAAATGTTGCCTGTAATAGAGGACAATGCAGGTTTTATAATATATGAATGCACACATTGTACTATTTGGTACCGTTTATGTAAAGCAAAAATATATCTTAAGCGATATTATAAATCTCATCAGAATTAATAAACCATAATATACGTCACTCCGCACTACGCACAAAAGAGAAATCATTTATTGTACGATACACATAATTACATTCATCATTAACAATAAGTTAAAATTAGCTTTGATTAATTATATTGCAATATGAGAAAAATATTTGATTGTAATTTTCGATAAAACAAGAACCTCTCTTGTACTTTAAATTCATTCATCTTGAAATACAAACTGATGGCAACATTTTGCCACAAGACATATAATCGTTTAATTTTATTCTAAATTCATTTCACAATTATTTCACGGTAATTTTAATATACATTGACACAAAATATTGTTATATATTAATATTCATCTGTATTAGCAATATTTATGCATGCCTAATACAACAATATGTAGTGCAAATAAATATCGTGCGGGCGCAGTATGTGAATTTAAATACGTATATTTCATGGATACACTAAAACGAACCTAAGGTTAAGGAGCTCGCCCGCGGGCGTTTTGCAGCGATACAGTGACGTGGGTCGCTAAATAATGTATTGTAATATTGTTTTTTTACAAAAAATAGCCGATAAATTGTTTGTACTTAACATTAATTTATAATTGAATTATATATATTTGTATTACATTTCATAATATGTCGACTTAATGATATTAATAAATATACAATACAATGCCAAAGGACATGGGATTTATAATAATTCTTATAACATATCCCAATAAATGGGAGGTGTTATTAACCTTCTTTTCAATAAGAATATTGCGTTATAATTAATTGCTAAATAACTGACGGACTAGGCTTGTTAGTGCATTTTATTGATTCAAGTTGCTGCTACTTGCTACATCGACAGACTTTAAGTCAACAAGAAACGTCAATTTTAATATATATAAATATATACATACATATTAAACAAAATTTGATACACTCGTATATAACAGCAGGATTCAATACAAGTGGTTTAAATCAATTGTCAAATTAGTTACAACATGGGGCAAATTACGATAATTTTGACACAATACACTGTATATTTGGGCGATGGTTATATGATCTTACTCGATTATTTTTAAAAAATATCAGTATTTTTAAAATTACTTTGCATTTCATTAGATGTAGACAGTGTAAATATGTTTTCCTTTAATATAAAAAAAATTATTGTTATGAAGATTGATTTACACGAAATTTATATTACGTTCTTGTTGGCGCTAACCTCACAGTTAGTTTTAAATCAGACAGAAACCATTTCATATGACATAATATAAACATGCATAAGAACACAGTGTACTTTCTAGCCATTTATATTTCTAGCAAATTTTTGTTAAGACTAAATACATAATATGAGACATTGACTTGCAATAGAACAGTATCATGAGAATTTAGAATGCATGACGTCCATACGACAGTGACCAGCGGGACAAGAATACAGTCTAATCGATTCTAAGTTTTTCCTTTTATAAATACATGTATAATCTTACCCAAGTTCGGAAATCAAATGTCTACATTTAAAATTCATATATTTTGACACACAAATGTAAACCAAGAGGTATATTCGATTTAATCGTTTAAAAGTTAATGACTAATGTAGTCTTGTATGAGAAAGGAGCCACAGACTTGCTCGGACATGCCAGCAGTAAGCATACTTCATAGCTACAACAAATATATTTACTTGCAACGCTCTAACGGTATAATCTTATAGAATAATTGTATAATGTGTATTAATTAAATATATATGTTTAGTTTCGAGGTTATTTTTTTCTATCAAAGGCATATTTTCACACATTACATTATTTTGACGGGATGACGAACGCGTAATATTGTTACAAGCTGATTATATCCCAGAATTTATTTCCGATAGGAAACTATATTTCACGTTTGCAGTTGCCGAATGAAGGAAGATTGTGGTGCCCGTCCTTGACTATCGTTGTACTTTTTGTTTTATTTATTTATTTATTTTTCATATTTCAAACTGTTTTATGTATATTGACCATAATTACACATTTCACACGTACGAACATTTTAGAACTATAAGCTACAAGGTTACATTGAAAAATATCATTTAGTATGGACATAATAATTTTATAATACACCAGAACATGTAAAGAGACAATGGAACATACCATATTGGATTGTAATAATGAGTTATACAGGAATATTTATTAATATTCATATTACAAGTAACTTTCAAAACAAGTCTTCTTAACGTGCAGCGCCATCTAGTATGAATTGTAGTTCCTAATGTAATGTACGCTCGCGGGTAGTCTGCCACGTTGAGGCGTCGTGCACTAGCGTCTAATATGAACAAGAGATCGTTAATCGTCAGTATGACATAAACTATTTCTAAATCATTTTAATAAGTATCGAGTCTATATTCGAATTAATTAAATATACGACTGACAATGTTTTCGCGTTCAAAAGCCGTCACGTATTAACAGTTCGTCGTTTATAGACATTTTATTAAAAATAATTTGCTTTGAATTCAAAGATTATAGATCGCCCAAAAAGTGCTAACACAATGGTGTTGAGGTGGTTTTGAAATACGAATTCAATTTTTCGCAATTCTTAACGTATAAATTGAAATCTAGAGTTTGAACCGTCTGGAGCCAAAATATTATTGTCAATTAACATTTTTTGATGGGAGAAATAAAAATGTTACTCGATGAAGCCGCGACTTTGGGAGATTGTGTTAGTGTGTAAGTTAAGGATATTATTGTGTGATGGTATATCGATAGCCAAGCCTCGGTCCGCGGCTCGCGGGAGCTCTACGTCTTAGTTTTCTTGCTTCGCCGCTTCTTGTCGGCGCTGTCGGCGGCCGGCTTGGCGCCGGAGCCGGGCGCGGCGCCCGACTTGTTGTACAGGCTGTTAAGAAACTCTTCCAGGTTTGGATCGTGTCTGGAAATAAAATAAATATATTACAGTTGTTATTGACACATCTGATAGATGGAATAGTTATAAAGCCAATCTTCAGCCAAGTATGGCGTATCTAACTGTAATGTAGTACCCTTGGTGGGCAGAAGTTGTTTAGAGCACTTCCAAGCCTTATGGAAAATTATGAAACGCTTACAGCGCCACCACGAAAATATAGCAAATAAAACTCTATTCTTTTAAACATTATCATTTGTCTTCCATCGGCAATGAATGGGTTTTGGGGAAATAGGAAGATGATTAAAAGGAGGGGGGGTGGGTGTAGTGGTTAGGTGGGGCGGGGAGCTAGGCGGCGGCTCGCACCCGGGCGCGCGCGGCGCGGCGGCGGGCGCGGGCGCGCGGTTGCCGAGCACGATGCGGTACTGCACCACGTGGCAGTCCGGCCGCAGCTGCTTCAGGTTCTTCTTCTGCAACACGCGACACATACACACTGGTATTGTTCTTAATATATCGTATCGTCGCAACATCACGCCTGCAATCCTCGAGGAGGTAGGCAGAGGAGTGTAGTACACTCAGTACGTCCCATTACGGAATAGATGGTGAGTCTGTTGCCATACACGGGGCACATATCCAGACTCCGAGCCACTACTAGAAAATCTACATTAGAAAAATCCAATAGTACCCGACCCGGGGTTTGAACCCAGGACCTCTCGATCGGCAGTCGCGCCTGCAACCAACATGATCAATGAGGCAGTCAGACATTTTCCTTAATATATTGCCTGAAAAACAGATAAACGATCCACCTGAGAGTAAGTGGTCACCATCGGTTATGGACATACATAAGCTACACCCGAGGACGGCTCATTGCATTGTCGGGTTTGTAGGAGAGCTCTCTTGTACTTTTCTTTACTTGTCCCCCTGTTTGATATCCAGTAACGACGAGAGTGCTGATGCTCAGCGCTTTTTGATGCACTTTTACATACTGTAATTTTTTTTTATTTAACACTGGGCACATGTAAAAATTCACCTGAGCATCATCGTTTCCGCAAATCAGTGCGACGGGACTGACGTATAGCGAGACACAGACCCGTATGAATCGAATTAATATATAAGCGGTGAGGAATTAAATTTGTATTAATGACGATCTCATAAAGATGTTAACAAATACATTAATTAAATTGTGAAACCCTTAAAATACAATTTATACATGCGTACCTGACAGCTGGCCCACTGCGTGATCTGGTACACGGCGCCGTCCATGCAGGCGTAGTACATCACCAGCAGGCCCATCATGCTCGACTCCGCCCAGATGTCGCCCTGAACACAAACGTGATATTATTAAGTTAAACATTAAGGACTCCCTCTTGGTGCTTTAGTACAACATAAATGTATCACAGTTGGAGTCTATTTTTATAAGTTGTAACTACTAATCTTCAATGATGATGGGAGAATTGAGGAGATGAAGAAGTGCGTGTATGAAGAAAGACACGAGAGTAGAAGTTTATCAGGTCTGTAAAGATAAGATATTCGGTACTCGGTGCGCCCTGCCCACTTCGTGAGGGACCTGGCGTGGTGATATAATAATAACATTACATAAACGGATTATATTTGGAGCCTGCTAATAGTTCGAATTAATCTTCATTGAATCTGCTTAGTCAATGTTATGGACAGGGGACATATCTGGCCGTGAGGGTTGCTCGCACCAGCAGCAGGTTCGTTACCTCCTTGGCGGAGTGCCTGATCTTGCACTGCACGCAGTAGCGCGCGGCGTAGCACGGCCGCTCCGTCAGCACGCGCTTGTGGCGCCGCCCGCAGTTTGTGCAGCTACCGCCAAAATTATAAACTTTTTGAACAACTCACACAGTCATCTGAATCCCGACTAGGCGGATCTGGGGCTGCAGTAGTCCAGCTGCTCATCAACTACACATATACACTTTTAAATATGTACTTATATAGATAACTTCATAGCCAAATACATATTTGTTCTTGGCTTATAATGTAAATATTTGTCCTGATTACGACGTTGGGTTGAAGTCCATGAGTTGGAACGAGAAACTTAGGTACCATAATGGGACTAGAATTAGCTGAATATCCATTAAAAGACCATGATCGCATGTAGACAAAAATGCCCCAGTTGTTTAATCCTTCTCTGTTTTGAACCACCACCTGTTTTACCATGAAAGTTTAAGACTTTGACGGACTGCACAAGCGGCAGCTTGATCTGACGATATTTGTATCATGGCCGGGCGGCACAGGGTGTGGCTCACCGGATGGTGTTGGCGGCGAACTCCATCTTGTCGTGCAGCTGCGCCAGCAGGTGGCTCAGCTCGCTCCACGCTGCTTCCACGTGCCTCGACTCTAATGCGCGACGCTCGTACATCTCGCGACGCTCCTGGGAATTAATCGCAAAAAAAATCTTTTTCAGAGTTTTCCTTTTGAAGGGTAATAATAATGAGTATGAAAGTGATACCCAACTCACATGCTCAGTGGCGGGATTGTAGGCATAATCCCCTCACGGGAGGCCTATGTCCAGCAGCGGAATTAATACAGGCTGATGATGATGACTGTCCAAGATTTGTAGTTAAGACTTCAAACACGTTGAGTTACGCATATTATTTTATATAGATTATTAGCCGACATTATGACATGAAATAATAATATCTCAGGATAACTTTACACATGGTTATTGAACCTTAAAATATAGGCCTGCGTTATGGTGAACAAAAAGTTGATAAATGTAACATCACGCCTGTAATCCCCGAAGAGGTAAACAGAGGAATGTTTCACCATCATGTTTCACCAGTTACATTTAAGTCCCAATATGGAATAGGTGGTGAGTCTATTGCCATACACCGGGCACTAATCCAAATCGCGAGTCACTACTAGAAGAGTAGATGACCTACATGTTATGTAAATGAATGACTAAATGCGCATTTATATGTATGTGGTTAACTTTTCATCCAGACACAAAATAAATAAGCATACACACTATATAAATATTTATCCTGGGTGAGAACCAAACACTTAAACCCCGAAATCAGTTAGAAGAATTTAAGGATTCAGTCGGTCAGCTGCAGTATGACAAAACGTTTACCGGCTCGCCGATGAGGTCGAATGCGTGCTGCAGTATCTTGAAGGCCTCCTCGGCCCCTGGCTGCTGGTTCTTGTCCGGATGGACGAGGAAAGCTTGGCGGCGGTAGTAGCGCTTTATCTCTTCATCTGTACACGTCGTGCTGACACCCAGAATGCTGTGAACGAGCATATTGGAAGCTAGTACAAACAGAGTAGCCGGTTGTAAGCATTTGGTAAATAAAGTCAAGCTAAAAAATCATTATACGTAAAAAAAGCTAATTTATACAACAATATGTTTTAGTGTGACTGCATACCATCGACTGAAGAAAAAATAATAATGTAAACTTTGCTATTTTATGCAGCTGTAAATCTTTCTGGCTCCCTAATAAAATCCTGGATGCAGGAATGCCGTAATTGTAATGTATACAACAATGATGCTGTTATATACATAAGGAAAAACGGCTAAGTAATTAAGATAAAAAATTCCAACCACTAATTATTCAGTACACACACTGAGGCCTATCTACTACCATACTGTGGAATCAAATCTATTCAAGTAATTTGGCATTTTTAATGCCAACCATACTTGCTTTTTGGTAACTCCTCATTCTGCCCCGATGGGCAATACAAAATATAATAGCAAGATCAATGTTAATAATGATGCTTGAACACTGTAAGAAATTGTAATTAAAAAACAATATTACATACTTATAGGGGTCTTTTCCTTTGCAAGCTAGAAGCCTCTTCATTGCCTCCTCCCCAGTGGCAGGTAAGGGGATGTTGGTGTTTAGCTTAACTGCATCCTGACCTCCATCTGTTTCTGCTTCTAATAAAAAAAAAGTAACATCACACCTGTAATCCCCGAAGAGGCAGGCAGGGGAGTGTAGCACATTCCCATGTTTCACCAGTTATGTTTAGGTCCCATTATGGAACAGGTGATGAGTCTATTGCCATACACCACACACTAATCAAAGTGAAAAAAACCCAATAGTATCCGAACCAGGATTTGAACCCTGGGCCTCTTGATTGGCAGTTGCACTAGCAACCAACATGACCAATGAGGCAGTCAATAGTCAGTCTGCTTCAAATAATATGTAAATATAAATAATAATTAGTACAGCACAAAGTTAATACAATATTATCTAATGTCAACATTATACACAAAGGGTCAAATATAATATTCACAATCGAATGTAAGGAATGCAAACACATACAATTTTCCACTATCAAAAATCATTCAAATATGCCTAGAGAAGTTTTAAAATCAATACCAACTAATTCTACACTGTGAACCAACAAGACAGCTTTAAAGTAATATTATTATCATTCTTAGCAGTCTTTAGTAGAAAATCAAGTAATGATAACACTATATAACAGATATTTAATTAACATTAATAATCTATTAACAGGAACAATTCCCTTTCTCTTCCAGTGCCCCTTAAGATTTATGTCATAATTATATTATATACATAGCATTATATATATAGTATGAAATGTATGTAGTGAATGTCGTTTCGCAAATGGTTAGTTCGTCATATATGGGGTTTTATAAAAATAAGATAGTTTTCCTTCACACTTGTCCTGAGGTTTTTACCCTGTTTCATGAACCAGCAGCAATACTGTATTAATTGGATGAGAAAAACTTATCAGAAAGCTTTTAGCTCTTTCTGTATTACATTAAAATTTTACATATATACAAAATATACAATATATAAAAACAAACCTGATCATTATTCATTATCTGTACCTTTTTTGAACCATTTCAATTTCCTCCAAAAACCAAAGCGAGTGTGTCCAAGTTTTCTGTCGATGTACACCAAGTACTTATTGTCTCTGAGTTTTGAGAGCCAATCCTTGCTGCTCCGCCACACTGCCTGAGAGCTGACATAGGTCCGAGTGAATATTGAAGTGCACCTGAAATTTAGTTTTGCAATTGCAAGAAGTAAAATGACATTTATTTAATACTTCCGTGGCTATAACAGGGGTAGAAGAGACTGCATGAACCAATATTAATAAACAGAATATATTGTGTGAAAAACAATAGAATTTTTAACTATGTAAGACTATCAAATTTAACAATAAACTTTAAACATAACACATAATATGCTTTTTTTTAAATTTATTTAATCTTCATTGTTAACCTATAGTTAGCTTACAAAGGGTGGACTTAATGCCTGATGGCATTCCCTACAGTCAACCCTGCATGATGGTGAGAATATGCAGTAGGCACAATAAAGCCATTGGTGAAATGGGTATGCTATGTAATTCAGTGAATTAAGCACAACTTATGGGATATTTAATTACCTTATTCAATTTAATTTTGTCCCAATTCAGCTGTGGAACCAAGGTGACAATCTGAATTTAAATATATACCTGGAGTTTTTTTATACATTTTTGGTTTTTGTGCACAACACATTACCTATCGCACAGAATTATACGTAACATCACACCTGTAATCCCTGAAGAGGTAGGCAGAGGAATGTAATACACTCCCAGGTTTCACCAGTTACGTTTACGTCCCAATATGGAATAGGTGGTGAGTCTATTGCCATACACCGGGCA
>DWEH01000987.1:0-10167 GCA_018245815.1 Apyrrothrix aesculapus
AACACTACAACTGAGGCAGTCAATTATATTATTAAGTAAATTATCTTACTTGTTCTCATGTATGATCTGGTTGTGCTGTGTGATGACACCAGAGAAGGTGAGTGCCTGACTAATGCTCTGTCCAATGGCATCTTGTGATGATATCACCAGGTTTTCTACCGATTTTCTCCTGAAAAAATATTCTCGATATATATTTAGGTAATTTCAAAAGTTGTGTGATAGATAATTTCAAATACATTTTTTCAAAACTTGCATTTTTGGTGATTTTTCAATAAAACTGCATTGATTTGCTATATGACAAATTAAAATTTGACTTGTGGAAGGTAAAAAAACATAGTTTATTTTGTTCCATTCAAGAGTGGGTTGGTCCACTATATGGGTTTCAACTGAGTGAAAACACAACAACTATGAAGAACTAAAGATCGAGCTCAGTGGCATGCTATTGGAGAAGCCTATGTTCAGCAGTGGACGGAAACTGGTTGATGGTGATGATTTGTTGTGTGTTCAAGAATTGTGTGGCTGTTTCAAAAGTGAAGTAGGCAAACACACATAGCTAGAACACAGTTCAACATAGCTGACATTCAACATCAGAAAGACAGACAGACAGCCAACATCAGACAGACAATCACTTAAATGTCTTTCATCTCAGGTATAAGATCTAAGTAATTAGAAATTTGACATACAAATCGAATATTCTGACCACATACCATTAGCAGCTCTACACATCCATTGTTAGTTCGGTAACATAGCAACAATCATATTTTTACTCTCAGTTATAATTATACGACACTTTCACTGAAGTCCTCTTAGTCTCGGGTCAAACATTTACATACCCAAACATTTTTGACTCTCCATGCTATAGTAAAAAATTGTGAGTGAGCTAATCAAGTTTAGGAATATAACAATCCATGACATTACCACTGGCATGTAGAAAACTGCTTTTATAGAGTAATTATAAGTAGTAATGTTATCTATGTATGTTATTTGCACTGCACAAACAAATAGATAGGAACCTGTGATAAGTGTGCCACTTTTTAAGATATATTTTATGATTACACATTTCGAAAATACCTTTCATCTGATTTTTTACAGATTGTTTTTTATTTTCAAAAATACAGTATTTTTCTAATTTAACGTAGTTATTTCAATTCAAAACATTGTACTACAACCTTGGTGACGATCCTACAGTAATTGGGTGTAACAAAACCCTTTTAAGTTTTTATACACGAAAAAACATACATACACAATTTATATCACCAAAAGTATCCATACTAAACACAATTGTGTATCTTTTTTTTCTTATAAGATTGACAATAGAAATGGTTTGAACATCAAGAGACCCTCTTGACATTTCACTTTGAGCCGCTGCAGATGAGTCTATACACACAAGCCCTGACACACTTGTCATATTTCGAGAGCTGCTAGTAAAATGTACTGCTCTAGTTTTAGGTTCCGTACGTAGATCAATGACTCGCGTATATTTTTTTCGGCATAGCTTTTTGCATATTGTGTATAATGTACACAACAATAACTACTTGTAACTTATAAATATTTTGTGTTCAATTACACAACGAAACACAATATAAATAAAGGCAATACTAACATGGAAATCGCGATGTTGCGGCTGTCTACTTCCGAAGTGCTCATATTAAGTTAGTGTTCTTAGTTCACCTCTCCGCGCTCCGCTCGCAATCTATCATTAACTGCGATGTTTTTTGCTTTCATAATCTAAACAGAAAGTTTTTTTTACACGAAAACACAATGAAACAACACCGATTCGCGGTGACCACTGACAGTCAAGTGCTAATATTGCCATGACAGCTATTTGCAAATTTTTAAATTATAAGGAAGATCTGCGTTCAACATATTGTGATTTCTACTTTCCATAAAATATTGAAATAAAGTAACAAAAGTTACAACAGGGTTTTCTGATTCAAATTATGTAAGTAATTAAGTATGAAAGATAATTTATAAGTGTCTAAATTAACTTTAGGAAAGTATACAACAGAAAATAAGTAATCATTTTACGAGTTAAAAAAACAGAGAATACAAAAGTAAAAGAACCTTCACCGTTTCTTAACTTTCTATAATATTTTCTCAATTGTAGTTTAAAAAAAAATTGTATCTGTTTTATTTAAATGAGAACAAATTATTTCTTCACTTATTTTATTTGTATTGTATTCTATTGTAATTTATACCATTATTGTTATTCAATTTCTCTGTGATGTAAATTCTAGTTCATTAGTGTAATTGGAGTAATCTGTTCTAATTGAGCAAATAAATAAATAATTAAACAAATAAATTAATAAATATTAAAGAAATAAAAAGTTCCAGCCTTTGTCATATTCGTTGTCACTGTCATATTATGTTTGTTCAAAGAAAAATGTATCGGGCATATAACACGTGAGTGAAGCGAATAACAAGTACTTGGTACAGTAAATCAGACCCAAAAAATGGCAGATGAAAGTATATTTGACAAGAAGAAAACGCACAGGGCGAAACATGCGGGTAGAAAAGCGGAAAAGAAAAAAAAGAAGAACCAAGTGGATCAGTCTAACCTAAGTGCTAGACAGCGGAATCCTAAGGCATTTGCTATTCAATCAGCCGTTAGAGCGGAGAGGCAGTTTCGGCGGCGGGAAGATGTAATAGCGAAGAAACAGCACATACCTCAAGTGGATAAAACTCCCTTAGAACCGCCCCCAATCATAGTTGCCATCGTCGGGCCTCCTCGCGTTGGGAAGACCACGCTGATAAACAACCTTATTAAGAGTTTTATTAAAACAAATGTAACGAGTACCAACGGTCCAATAACAATAGTGACTTCGAAGAAGCGAAGAATTACACTTTTAGAATGTAATAATGACATAAATTCCATGATAGACATAGCCAAATGTGCTGATTTGGTGCTTTTAATGTGCGATGCGAGCTTTGGCTTTGAAATGGATATATTTGAGTTCCTCAATATATGCCAAGTACATGGTATGCCTAAGATAATGGGAGTTCTCACACACCTTGATATGATAAAGAATGCGAAAACATTGAAAACAACAAAGAAAACACTGAAGCACAGATTTTGGACTGAAGTGTACCCTGGAGCAAAATTATTTTACCTTTCCGGCATTATACACGGGGAGTACTTAAGAAATGAGATCAAGAATCTTTCAAGATTTATATCCGTTATGAAGTTCCGGCCGCTGAGTTGGCGCATGACACATGCCTATGTCCTTGCAGATAGATTGGAAGACATTACTAATCAGGAGGTCATTAGGAAGGATCCAAAGGTCAATAGAGAGGTGGTGCTGTATGGCTATGTGAGGGGGGTACCATTAATGAAGGATTCAATGGTGCATATAGCAGGTACCCTAGCTTTATAATTATCAATATTGTTCTATTGTGGCATGCTAGCATTTGGCTGTGAGGGTGTCTGACAGGCATCGAAAATGCATCCTGAGACGGATTACTCATACTTAGTAAAAACCTACTTATTCCTGTTTTGAAGACTTCCAGGTTATAGTTGTAGACACTGATAGGGTGTTCCACTTTACTGTCCAGATAAGATTTACCTGTACACCTGGATATTCAGTGTAGGCAAAGGGGTGGTGAAATAAAATTGTGTAGTTTCTGCGCATACTCTTAGAAATGGACATTAGTTCCTTTTTATTTCAACTTTTCAAATATATATCGTGCTCTCTGCCTACCCCGTAAGGGACCTGGCGTGAGGATATGTATGTATGTATGTATTTTCTTGATTTTTATTTTCTTTTTTTATAAATATTATTACTTATATTTTGTATATCTTTATACATTTTTGATATAAAACATTCACATTTTTTTTATAGGAGTTGGTGATATGAAGATTAGTGAATTAACATATCTACCTGATCCATGTCCATTACCAAGTACTGAAAAAAAAAGACACTTAATGGAAAGAGAGAGACAAATATATGCACCTTTCTCTGGTGTTGGGGGTATAGTGTATGACAAGGATGCAGTATATATTGAACTAAAAGGATCACATTCTCATAAACAAGAAGATGAAGAGACAAATGAAAAGAGGGCTTTGCTGAAAAATGTTGTTGAAACAAGGGAGACAGTTGATGAACAGATGCATGAGTCAGGTTTTAAACTGTTCAGTGGAGGAGCTACCATATACCCAGATATGTTAAAAGATGATGAGTATTTACCGAATGATAAGTGTGAACCGGCTTCTGATGAGTCAAGTTCAGAAGAAGAAGAAAGTGAATCAGATGATGATAGTGGTATAGATCAGAGTGAGAAAGATACTAGTAAGAAGAATTCGATGCTACCATGGGACAATGGTTCAGAGTCTGAAGCAGAAGTTGATAGTGATGCTAATGATAGAGGAGTCAATAACAATAACCATAAAGAAGATAAGGAAGAAAGTGATCAAGATGACTTGGATGAACATGTTGACAATGATGAAGACTTTAATACAAAATGGAAGGAAAAGTTGGGGGAAAAGGCAACTATGGCTTATTTTGAAAGACAAAGAACTTCCAAAAATATTATGAAACTTGTATATGGTGATTTTGAAATAGGTAATAAGAAAAATAATAAAAAGTCACAGAAACCAGGCAATAATGATGACAGTGATGAAGAAGAAATTGGTGGACTTTTTAAGAAAGTTACGAGTACTCAGAAGAAAAAGCAGGTAGAAAAAGAGCAGCTAGATATTGATGAATGCTCATTTTTCTATGCTCTAGATAAAGTAAATTTAAGAGACTGGTCTAATGAAAAAAATAGACATTTATTGATTAACAACTTTGTTACTGGCAAAAGATCTGCAGATGAAGATGCTTCAGAGCTTCTAAACTTAGATGATACCAGTGATGGTGATGAGGAAGAACTGTTTGGTGATTTTGAGGACATGGAAACAGGGGAAAAGCATGTCGCAAAAGAGGGCGAGAATAATGATGGGAATGTCGGAACAGGTTTAAAACGGAAAACTGAGTTAACAAAATCTGCAATTCTCGAGAAAAAGATGAAACTGAAAGCTAAATTTAATGCAGAATATGATAATCCTGATGAACATCGAATCAAGGGTGATCATTCGTATTACGAAAATTTAAAAGCAGAAGCTCTAAAGCAATCTGAACTTAATAAGTCTGTCTTTGAAAATTTAGACGATGGCTTAAGGGTAGAAGTGGAAGGCTATAGGCCAGGATTATATGTACGGATGTTATTTAAAAATATGCCTTCAGAATTTGCAACAAACTTTGACTCTAGTTATCCTGTTCTTATTGGTGCTTTAAATATGGCGGAACAAAACATAGGATTTGTATCTTGTAAAGTGAAAAAACACAGATGGTATAGAAAGATTTTGAAAACAAATGATCCTTTGATAATTTCACTAGGCTGGCGTCGTTTTCAAACATTACCGATTTACTCAAAAATAGAAGACGACTTAAAATGTAGATATTTAAAATACACACCTGAACATGTTACATGTAATATGCATTTTTACGGTCCTATCACTCCACAGAATACAGGTTTTCTTGCCTTGCAAACGGTCAGTAATAACACCAATGAAATAAAACAAATAGGCTTCAGAATAACAGCAACAGGAAGTGTAAACGAAATCAATAAGTCCACTCAAATAGTTAAGAAACTTAAATTGATAGGAACTCCATTGAAAATATACAAAAAGACTGCATTTGTAAAAGACATGTTTACAAGTACTTTAGAAGTAGCGAAATTTGAGGGAGCTAGAGTGAAAACGGTGTCTGGAATAAGAGGACAAATAAAAAAAGCGTTAAACAAACCTGAGGGAGCGTTTCGTGCGACGTTTGAGGATAAGATTTTAATGAGCGATATAGTGTTCTGCAGGACCTGGTTCAAAGTAGATGTTACTAAATTTTATGCACCTGTGGTTAATCTACTTCTTCCTGTTGGCAACAAAAATGCATGGCAAGGCATGAAGACGAAAGGTCAGCTGAAAAGAGAGCGCGACATTAAGAGCGATGCGAACAATGATTCGATGTATAAGGAAATCGTGAGGGAACCCAAAGTATTCAAGCCTTTATCTATACCTAAAGAACTGCAGAAAGGTTTACCCTACAGGTTTAAACCTAAAGCAAAGTCGGTTAATCTTTCAGGGAAAATTAATAAAGAGCAGTTTGCTAAAAGAATAGCTGTGGTCAAGAGCCCATATGAACAGAAGGTAACCAATGTAATGAAAATGTTGAAAACGAATTTCGAGAAAAAGAAGGAGAATCAAAAGGAAATGACCGCAGAGCGGTTGCAGAAGCATAAAAAACAGCTAGAGTTAGAAGAATGGCGGCGATTGAAGCGGCAGAAGGAGCTGAAAAAGAAGATATGTAGGCACTTGAATAAAATGGCCAATAAGAAAAAGCCACAGATGTAGAATGGGTTATAAAATTGCCAATAAAACACTTTAAAAAATATATTTATTTTATTTCAATTTAAAGTGTTTACTGTATGTATTTTCTTTAAAAATATTGAATTATTCGACAGCGTGTACATACAACGAAGAACATAGAACGTTAGAAATGCCTACAGGTTAGTGAACAAAAGATAAAAAATTATGTAGTAAGTATTGACAAATATTCTTGCTTAATAGATGGGGGAGCTTTTAGCTACTCTTTAGGAAACCACTTGCATTGGTTTTTATGTTGGCTTCCGCGGAGGTGCTGCGTTTGGTTTCCAACGGAGCATATGAGTCGTAAATTTCATTACTTAGATGCATTTGTAACTCTTAGAGGTTACTCGTATTACTGTCTGAAAAGTGGGATTCGATATGATATTCAAAGTTGTTAACTAATCTTCGCTTGATGCTTTTGAAGAGCTAAAGACTTACTGATAATGACAAAATGATTACTTTGTATACGTCTACAGGGGCATTTGCAAATTGCCAATTAGTCATATTTTTAATTAACCACAAGATAAGAACCGATATGTTTTTCCCAGCATAATAATTTGACAGAACGAGATAGATTGCAGATCTAAGAACCATTGTTGCTCAAATTAATCTGTTGTAACTGAATCGTGCTAATAAACCAAATCTTAAAGACTAACGTTGGGGACCGCGATATGGTGATTGGTAATTTGCAAGCTGAATTGTGAATTTATTCTGAGTTACTGTAATCACGGAGTATTCGAGTAGCATCGTTCTCTGCTTTAGAGCAGTATGTCCATGGTGGATTGAATGTTTATAGTCCACTTTATTAAGGAAAAACATTGTTCAACATTATTCAACATTATTCAAGCAACGACAGAGCGACAATTGTGTGAGGAGAACGTGAACAACAATAAAACAAGGTTGTGTATCGTGTAAATTGTATTTACTTGTTACCATTATGCACAACGTATGTCGTCATTGCACGTTGATAAATGTTTTACAAAGGTTACACAGTTCAGATTACATTGGTCAAAATAATCACTGTCTAGATAAACAATTTTGACGATTCGATATTAGAAAAAATGCCCCTGTACTTGAACAAGATTCCCGTAAGAATACATGTAATTACAACATTAGTTAGGGCGAAGCGATAACTGTTACACGAAAGCGCTGGAATGTGACGGCCGCGGGCGCCGCGTCCTATATACATCCGACAAATTTGACTAACGACCTATTTTTACATTAACTCCTTAATGTGAGGGTAACTTTACTCTTTGGTAGCGCGAGCCGCCGGGACGCACATCCCTAACGTCGAGTGGAGCTGCTCGTGGAATGTAACGGACATACAAAAAAATAACACTAGTTATTGTAACGCCGGCGCGTCCGCTCCGCGCGCGAGGCGTCCGAAGACGTTGGCACTTGTGGAGTTCGTGAAGGCTGAGTGCGCGCTCGGTCCCGCAGATGCATCCGAGCTGAGCCGCCGGCCGCTGCCGCCCGGGACCCTCCTAGACCTCGTTTATAATGAACGAATTGTGAAACAATAAATTACGACAGAGGCTCCATCTAGTTCAGAGAGTGAAAATGAGTAGTCTGCCACGCTTGACACTATTTCGATTTACACCAATACCTCGTCACGAACGGCATATAATACTCAAACTTAAAAGAGAGTCATCTGCGGAAGCACAGTGTAAACCGACTGTTACTCGGAACGAACCCCAGTGCGTCCCGATAGAGTCAATCGCGCAGCACTCTACATTCAAACGAGGATAAGGATGATAATGAATTTAAACCGCCAGCCCCGCTCCATCCTCTAGTACTTTTCATTCCGAAAACTGTAAGTACACCGATAAGCCAAAGACATCAACAAAATAACCATCTCGTCAACGTGTTACAGCAGCGTTGGAAAAAATTTGTTACTATTCATTTATTTATTTTTTATTACATTTTTAGTTTCCACTGAAACGAATGATGTGTCCGAATGATATAAAAATCGAGACGTCAGTACAACGACTGCCTCTTCAGCTGCGAAACAAAGGAGAACGATTGGACCGTGATATTAATTCGCTTTTGGTCTATTATGACAAATGTTATAACGTGACTTATACGTCAATTGAATATCTATTGATAATCGATATTAGAGAGAATTCAGAGTGTCAAATTGATTATCGCCTGCATTACTAATTCAGATAAATAAATAATTTAAAACCGGTGGTCTGAAAACATTTAATAATCTCATCTCACTGTCCAATCGCTCCCCTTTCACCGTATCGTAAATATAAATTATAGTTAGATATATTTTGTACAATTTTATTTTAGAAACCAACGTGATGTTCCGGCGCACGTCGGATGTATACGAAAAGTCATAACATTTTAATTCTGCACTCGCACGAAGGAGCCTTTTCGGTAGGGTTCAATATTGACTGACCGGTCGGTCGACCGACGACCCATCAACCGACAGACCGACCGACCGATCGATCGATCGATCGACCGACCGACGAGGCCGCGGTCGGGTCCTCTCTAAACATTATAATACTGTTACTCGATAAAGTATATACGATATCAGCGAAGTGCAGTCCCCCAGCGCGTGGGCGGCCGCGTCCTTCGGGAGGCATGACTTCATCATATAAATAAATACACTCCTAGTCAATAAATAATTAAGCATTCAAATTATAATATAAAATATTTTTCTCATTTAAAAAAATCTAGTCGTTTGAACACATCCTAGCTAAATATTGCTACATTCCATACCTACACGTGATATAAACGCTATCATATAGAAACGATATTTACAAATATAATTCGCTACCGATAAATATTCCAACGAATCAAAAACGGCTCAGACACACGGTCGTTCAGCTGCGGACACGGCGGGCGGGCGGCGGGCGCCGGGCACTCCTCGGCGCTCGCATTCACATCGTAGCTAAATTGTCCTACACTAATTAACATACAATTCCTTGTTAACTGCTCTTAGAATAACACTTTTTTATTATACACATGCTAGAAACATAATTCACAGCGAGTGACACGTACGAAAGAGGAAGAGAACACGAAGGTCACACACGGTGACGTGTAAAAGTGGAAAGATCGCAGCCGGCCGCGCCGCGCGCCGCGGGCTCGTGTCGCACACGCCTTTTGTTCATTTGTAAACGCTTAACAAAAATATACCCTAGCTACATTTCAGTTGTCGCTATAATAATAATGTAATGTATGTATGTTCAATAAAATAGATGATTACAAAACAACGTAGTTAACACTGTACAAGAGACTAGTATCCGTGCGCTCCGTCCGCTCCGCGCGCTCCGTGCGCTCCGTGGACGGGGACATCCAACACTGGCTCAAGCGATTAAATGCAACGTCACACAACCACTCGGAACAAGGGGCGCTCCGCCCGCACCCTCCCGCGCACTCCGCGCGCACAACCGCACACACACTATACATACGGACAGACAGGCACACATTTATCTACGTAAAGCTATATGTACACACTTGGCGCCCGCGTGCAGCGCCGCGCGCCCGCCGCACTCTCCGCGAGTGTCCGACACGTAACGCGCCAATGCACCGGTTAACCCTTCAACCGTTAAAATCTAAATCATCCTAGGAACATTATAATATCATTTCCCGTGAGCCGGTACATACCCAACAAAAATGTTTGTATAATTCAATTTTATCATGTATTCCATTCAAATCTACTTAATATAAGGCGTGATATTATGTCACACAACCATTTGTAAGTTACATACATTTACCTATAAAAGCCCATAATCAAACGCCCCCGACGAAATACTCAA
>DWEH01000988.1:0-10166 GCA_018245815.1 Apyrrothrix aesculapus
GTTTACGTCTCAATATGGAATAGGTGGTAAGTCTATTGCCATAAACCGGGCACAAATCCAGACTCCGAGCCACTATTAGACATTTTCAGAAAAATCCAATAGTAACCGACCCGTGATTTGAACCCAGGACTTCTCGATCGGCAGTCGCGCCTGCAATCAACACGACCAACGAGGCAATCCATTTGACGTAATTTAATAACTAATATTTTATTAGCTAAAGCTGAAGGCGTCAGTCAGAAGCCAGAGCCATCTATCATATGTTTTGCAATACGACGTGCTCAGAACGTCATGTTCCCACGATAAATCAGCTACCCTCTGGCCATTGCCAGGGAAAATAAGTCTTCTACATGCGTACGTTCATAATTCGTTTACTTCATTTATTTATTTACTTTGCGTTGTAAAAAAATATTAAGGACAGACTTGGGCCTGGAAATATTTTTTACGAGTCAATCAAGGACTTAACCAACGTAGGCATTAAGATAAGTTCGACATATAAAAAGGGACATTTAAAATACGTCAAGTGTAAGTAGTATATTATACGAAGGCTTTGGGTATACTGGCCCAGGCTGCTTCGTTGTGATAGAGATACGTAATAGTATCCAAGCGTTTTATTAGTAATTCTAGTCACTTTTTTTCTAATTTAAATTGATGCACATATCTTAATTTCGTTACATGATATAACACATATGTAGTAATGTCGCATACCCAGTACTTTATTTAGAGTTTCTAGATAGAAGTGTAATCATAAGAGGTACTCGGAATATCGTGTCCAAGCGCGTCTACCAGAACCATTTTAGGTGGAACAGTATTCTCTCATGTTCTGGATCATTTTGGGAACATGCTTTGAGGCAAAATGTGGCGAGCTATTAAGCCCAGGTTATCTTTGTGTAACAAATCTAAGTAATTGTTTTAGATTGTGGTTGTAAGATATGTATTGACATTATCAGGAATATTAATGATTAAAAAAAAAAATCTTCACGCCTGTATTTCCCCGAAGGGGTAGGCAGAGGAGAGTAGTACAGTCCCACGAATTACTAGTAATATAATACGTCCCACCATGACAATACGTAATATTTTCTCTCAAACTATATCCCCGTTTATTAAAACAAAAGGCCCAAGCGTATCCGTTGTTACTTTATTGTTAATAAAACATTATCGAGAAGGCAACGTGTTGCCAGCTACGCGGCTGTACCCCAGTTTTCCGGAAAAAACTCAATAAGACCAACTGACAGCTCGTGACCACCGCTGGCGTTTAATAACACGTCTTTCACACTAGATGTTTGTTTGAAGCACTGAACCTTTTCAAAAACCCGTAAAACGTTAAAATTTTAAATAAGATTTAAATAAATGTCGACAGTAGATAAAGAATTTAAAAAAATTCGAAATGCGAACAATATCGAATGTATATTGCGTTTTAAGCGCATCTATATATTCATATCCGATATTATTATAGCATCTAATATTTTTGAGTAAAAACGATTTTAAATACCTCTATAACTAAACCGGAGGCACGCGTAGAAAACAAACGTTTGAAGAATTTCATCTTAAGCAAAATGTAGAAATGTATATGATACGTGAGACCTTTTTTTATAATGACAACAGACAATACAAAAAAATAATAATACGAGTAATCTCATTGCATACATCGTCCCGGAAGTTGTAACAAGTAATGTAAAATGGCAATTAAAATTTTTGAGAATGTTTGAATGGATTAATCCCGTTTTTATATAGGTTACCAGAGAGTATTTAATTTTAATATTTAAATGTTAAATTTTGATTTCTTTGACATGCTGCCATGAGAACATGCTCTCACACCGAAGCGAGTTTGTTCATCGCTAGTATGAAAGTGCTGTAAATCATACGCTCGCTCAATAATTTATGACATTTCAGCCCAAGATGAATATTTTCGGCAGTTACGCGACGTGCTATAAAAATTGATAACGATCCATCCATCGGACCATTGGACTCTGACAGGACCCTGACGAAAAAGTTTTTTTATCTCATACATTTACATCTCTATGATTCGATGATTTTAAATTATTATAATTCATATAAACGTAACATCACGCCTGTAATCCCCGAAGAGGTCGGCAGAGGAGTGTAGTACACTCCAACGTTTCACCAGTTACGTTTACGTCCCATCATGGAATAGGCGGTGAGTCTATTGCCGGGCACAAATCCAGATTCCGAACCACTACTACAAATTTGCACTAGAAAATCTAAGTTAGAAAAATCCAATAGTACCCGACCCGGGATTTGGACCCAGGACCTCGCGAACGATATTCGCGCTTGCATCTAACACGACCAACGAGGCAGTCAGTCAGTAAAAACTTACTAGATCTTCTTTTTTAAATCCAATTCTTAAAAACTTCATTTTTAACGTACATTTCAAACAAAACAAAGCTATAGATATATAAATTAATTAACACAATATATAAACCAATCATATGTATGTACATATGTATGTTAAAAGACATATTCCATACAAACATACATCTCCTCACGCCAGGTCTCTTATGGGGTAGGCAGAGAGCACCGAGTGCCAAATATCTCTATCCTTACAGACCTGCCGAGCGTCTTCCACATTCATCACTTTCTTAAAAGAATTATTTTAAAACAGAATAGAGTTTAAAGAGGTCTGAGGGAGATATGGGGCTTAAATATTATATTAGAACACCATTCTAATAAAATAGAATACATTTCTTAAATATCCCACGTTTGACTGTGGCAGGTGATATCTCCGTCGGGCAAAACGGATGATTGTTTCATCCAGAACATTGACGGAGACCAGTACTCCATCAGGTTCATGCCGCGGGAAAACGGCGTGCACAACATCAACGTCAAGTTCAACGGAGTCCTTATACCGGATTCTCCATTAAGAATTAAGGTCTGATTTATATTTATTTTCACACAAACACGCATATATATATACAACTATATTTATAGCATCTGTGATAGTGACCAGGAATACTATCACTAAATATGTGCCAATTTATGACCATGCTGTAATTAGTTTGAATCAATTGTTCCAAGATTGATAACTTGAGGATTCAGATATGAACATGGCACCTTGCAGAAGTAAAGACTGGAAATTCGGCACGATATCTGCTTTTTCGTCTCATGCAACGAGGGTAAGGGGGTAAGAGTAGTGTAAGTCGTAATTAAGGCTGGTTAGACTGTCACCAGCTCATAATTTTTTTTGTAATGTTCTCTCGATCTGATATCAGCCTTCATTGTCCAAATGTGATCTTTCGGTTAAAGTAGGATTGCATTTTTTTATCGAGCACCAGTAATATATTTCAATATTTATTCTAATAATGATATTGTATGTAGGTCGGTAAGGACGATGCCGACCCTGCCGCCGTTCACGCCCACGGTCCTGGCTTGGGAACAGTTAAGACCGGTAAGTTCAAATAATAATAGTATAATTTAAGGCAATACACATGCATATATAAGACCATAAATTAGTCCAAATCGTACGTCTAGGAATCATCCTATTACTAGTTTTAATAACGGGACAAAACAAATAAAGAAAACTATGCGTTAATTGTACAGATACATTCCTAACTGACAAATAAAAAGATCTTATGATTTTGAAAAGGAAAGTTCCATTTCACGTGTCGTACTTACTGCCAGATGCGTTCTGCGCATTAAGTGAAACAAGATTCAATAAAGTTCATTGAATCTATTGTTGTTTGAAGAGTATTTGAAAAAAATTGTGTACAACAAATATATGTACATAGTATCTTCTAAGAAAAATAAATATTTGATACGTTTTCAATGATACAACGTATGTGATTGATACATATTTAATTAGAAATGAATAATAATATACTTTCTCTACATTTAGTCGAGCTGATGTTTTCCGAATAAATAATAAAAATAATAAGCAATACTGCGCAGGGAACAACCTTCAGTACAAGTTTGGGACGTAGAATTAATTGTCTTATTAAAAGCTGTCTCGTCCTTATTTCTAGCAAGAGCGCCAATTGCTAGATACTCAGCCCTAAAGTAAATCTATGAGTACTTACCATTAAAGTCACAAAGCAAAGTAACTTCATGCTTTTTAATTTTGTTCCATGCAGGTGCAAAAACTGACCTGATCATCGACACCTGTAACGCTGGAGCTGGTATCCTCGCGGTCACCATGGACGGACCGTCGCGAGTCGCCATGGACTGCACTGAAGTTGAGGAAGGCTACAAGGTACGACGTTTCTTGAATTAAGCTTGAATTTACAACAGTGGTTCATTAGGGGATAGAAAATGATCCGCAAGATGACTTAAATTGTCCGTGTGATATTTTTAATACAAAGTCATAAATCGTATGGATTACCAAAGGTGCCAATTTACTAGCGTTTCAGGCATCTCAATCATTTGTTTTCTGTTAATGTCCCTTAAAGTCGACAAGTGTTGCAAAAGTTCTTCAGGATGGTTAAAAATAAAAATTCTGAACATTTTCTGAACAATGTGACATTGTATTTTTTCATGTTATTAAATGCGTCTAAACTGATTTTCAAATATAGAAAGGATGACAATTATTTATTAACTAGGAAGTTCCATTTTATTATTTTACTTTTTTCTGTATCATGTTTTCGTCTACCACTAAAGCTGACCCTCAAAAATGCCGTTAGGCATTAACTGCCCCATTGGGAGAGCTACTTAGATTCTCTTTTACTCCAAACTCTGAAACGGTGATTTCGCAAGAACGAAGTCGTGAGTAAGGACTATTAAATTCATAATAATAATTACATGTAACAGCTCACACAGGCCTTTCTGATCTCAAACTAGAGATAATATGTTATGGTAACTAGCCAGCTGACAAATTACATTACCTAAATTCCTATTTATACTTATAGCTAATTTACATCCATACAATAATAACTCGCGCCCATCACACAAATATTTGTTCTGGATTGTAACCGAGTCCACTGCTTTCGGCTCAGCAGTCAGGGTCATTAATAATTGGAGTAAAAGGCTAGCTAATTTGTGTTATTCATTTGTGTACATCAGGTGCGCTATACCCCACTGGCCCCGGGCTATTATTACATGAGCATCAAGTACAACGGGGCCCACATCGTCGGGTCGCCCTTCAAGATCGAAGCGTCTGGTGAGTTTAGATACCTAACTTGTTTTATCACTTCGATCTACTATGATTGTTCCATCATCAACTGTTTATTCGGTCAGGTCGTTGTTTATTACATTCTATGGACTTGTAAGTATGTGACTTATATCGATACCGATGTCAGGTTCTTAAGTAACATGTTCCAGTGTTGTAGATATGTTATTTTTATAATTAGTATATGAAGTTTCCGTGGTTGAAAATAGAAATACAAAGTCAGTAAAGACGGCATAAAATCGTACATTTCAATTTTTCAGGTGAAAACTTAGCCGAGGTGGGTGCTCAGGAGACGTCCTCAGTGACGGTGGAAACAGTCCAGAAAGTGTCAAAAGCGGCAGCGAAGCAGGGCCCCGTGCTGCCGCACTTCAAGTCGGATGCCTCCAAAGTCACCAGCAAAGGCATGGGCTTGAAAAAAGCGTACCTCAACAAGCACAATCAGTTTACCGTTCATGCTGGTGATGCAGGTATGACCTCACTTTAATGCAGTATATATTATTAGATATGCACTCTTTGCTCCCTGCCTACTTCGTAAGGAATCTGGAGTAAGGATATAAATATATGTAGAAATTTAAATAACAGACAATCTTTGTTACAGTTACTGTGCGTAATTGTATATTGTATTTGTGCAGATTTTGTCTTTTTTTCTCGTTGCGTAAATTTGATTTGTAAACGGTGTTTAACTCGTCCTGTATGACCAAACCGATTTCGATGAATTCTTTCTAAACATTTGATTTCAAAGCATTTCCGATGTATTTGGACTAGTGCCAGGGATTTTTGAGTTTCTACTTTAAGCTTTTGTTCACTAGGTAATAATCTCCTGTACGTTGGGATCTACGGCCCCAAGGGCCCTTGTGATGAGATCCAGCTGAAGCACAAAGGCAAGAACAACTACGAGTGCTGGTACGTCGTCAGAGACAGGGGAGAGTACATCGTCATCGTCAAGTGGGGCGATGACCACATCCCCGGCTCCCCCTACAGGGTCGAGGTCTAAATCTAGAAAAGGGAGGCAGTGTACGCAGTCCGTTCAAAATGTTTGCTGTTTTATTAGGGGTTTTAGATTCGATTGTATTGGCGAATTTAAAAAAGTTTGGCTTGATGATGTTCAATACTGATAGTTTTTTAAGAATTTGTTTGCGAGGTATAAATAAACAATATTTTACGCCACAGAGTGTACACTTAAGTTTGAAATGTTAAGTATTATTGGTAATAAAATCAAGACTGCTTATGCTGCCATATCGATGGGCAAACCTATAAATGAGTTCAATTCTCGAGTTTAATTAAAGGTTGCATATTTTCAAATGGATTACGAAAACGATCCAAATATTAGTAATTTATGGACAATGGAAGGTAATTTGAAATCAAAACCCAAACTTTTACGTCTCGATGTTTTCGTAATCCATTCCTTAACTGTGTTTTATGTTTTGTTGTTCCTTCATTTACGTTTTTCGTATCGGTACATTGATTTTTACTATCATATATGATATTTTTAGCATTTTTAGATTTTCTATTATCACTGAAATGATCATTGTTACTGTTATTCTTAGTGGAACGTGCCAGCAGTGTTTTTGTGACATTTATATGATTCTCGTTTAGTATTTAGGGCGACTAAATGACAATTCATATGATGTGTTATTTTACAGAATATTCCCTTTTCGTTTTTATCTTTAAGTCGAGAAACAATTTGTGCCGAAGACTTATGCGAGTTTATGTTTCCCTGTCGGAGCACTTGGCTTTCTTCAGAGGCTTTTTGGTTTAGAAGAAGTGACACTTGAAGAATGTCTTAATAAGAATTCGCTTATAGCATTCGGCTTAGGGCTTGCCCCAGCTGAAGATTTTCTTACGACCCCTATTTAATTGACTAACACTTCCCCGAAAATCTTCGCCTGTTGGAAGCTTTTTTTTATAAATTGGATCTTCGCGTATTATATTAAGTATATTGTGAGCTTTCTAATTTTTTTGAATGGTTTTGTGCTGTATGAGTTTTACCTACGTAGGTAGAATGAACCCGTATTGTAAATACCTATTATAAGTTACCTATTTATGTATTATTTGCCACTCTTGACTAAATAAAACGAGGAAACTACACCATGTGTTTCATTGGGGTCGTAATAACAGGATCGTTTGGACGTGGGTGATGCGGGGGATAAATAAAATAAATATACTTCTTGACATAGTTGTAATTAATTTTTAATCAATTTTAAGTAACAAAAAAGATTCCGTTCACTTTGTTTTCTTTTTTCTTTTCTATCTATAATCTTAAACGGGAAACGCTAGACAAAGCGAAACTAACGTGAAACGATATTACTTACAAAAATATGTATTCAATAATAATAATAATAATGTTTACACTTAACTAAAAAAAATCAATTACAATATCACATGTCTACTTACAATAGAGAGATATTGGCGATTTTATTCCCTTAAAACCGATGAAATAAAAATTAAAAAAAAAACTTTTGGATAAAGTCTTGGTTCATTGTCATGTCATCAAACACTATACATCGGAGACTGCATCCCATGCTCCTTTACAACAAAATTCGGAAGAGACAATATTGCCGTAAATTATAATAAAAAAAAACATTTATATCGTGATTTGTACAAGAACTTAAATCTTTAGCTTTTGGATTTTGTGACGATAGACAACGGCTCTCCGGCGATCCCCAAGGAACCCGACAACTTTCGGTTCACGTTATAACCACAACCTAATAAATTTATAACCTAATCAAAGATCCATAGCAAATTAATTTAGACGAAACAGTTTCAAAAAATACTCGCCTCCCATTCCGTTTGCTATCACATTTTTTCTCATCAATTCTTTAACCACTACGTAATGTTTCGTGTTAATCCAATTATAACAAAATCAATAATTTCGTATACATCAAATTATTCTAAATTAATATTTACTGGCCGGTAAAAATCGAATAAGGGTGAGAGGTTAAATGCGAAAAAAAAATTATTATCTCACATCAAAAATTCATTTATGTATTCGCCATATTTTTGGACAAATTTTTAATTATTTTATAATCACATGAATGGTTGTTTTTGAACACAGAGACATAAATGAACGAAAATAATCTTAACAGTTCATTCTTTTCTTGTTATTGTTACCTTGTAAAATTTTTTGTTACACCTCTCAAATGGTTTATTACAACACTAAAATACATCAGCACCCCATTTTCGATTTCCGCCAACTAGTAACACAACAGACACAACAGAAACATAAAAAAAAATTTAAGTACAAAGAAAACTATCAGTTGGGTCACACCAACTTCGAATTCCATATTTGAATACCACTTGAACTTACCAAGAAATAAGTGATATTTAAATAGTTTAGAACACTATGAATACAATTCTGTATTACCAGCAACCAGATGTCATCTTACGCCTAGTAAAATTGAGCATAAGCAGTTTAGAATAAAAAAAACAATAATAAATTTCAAGGTCTCAAAAAGGTTATCATATATACAAAATATGTACATGTGCCATCGTTATTACGAATGCTTGTGAAAAAAAAACAAAATGATTTTTTGGCCACCCGTCGATGATTTTTACAAGATTTATTACACACAAGGGCGCGATAAAAAATGTATTCATCCTTCAGCGTTGTGAAAATAAATGTAGTTAATTGCGATAAAAAAAAATCGACACAATAAATCAACAACCTGTATACACTGAACCTCAGCATACGAACAAACGTTCTAAAGATAAATTCATAGCAGCCATTTAGAATACATACATACATATAAAAAAACACCAGTACAAGAACGCGAAGGGAGACTACATTTTCTAAAACTGTACAAATTATAACCTAATCGAAGTGCGTTAGATACCGACAACACTAAATAAAAATATTCGACCTAAGTAGGAACTGAGTGCAAATGTGATGATAAGAGATCCGCATACAGCATATGTATATCTTAAACGATACTTCGTAATGCCACTGACAAATGAACTACGGAAGAGTTAAAGAAATTAATTAATTGAAGATTCAATTTGAATAAAGTCTCAATTATAACTTTTAAAATTGAATTATTTTAATTGGATATTTTTTTAATTCCAAATTCTACGGTAGCTTTAGTGATGCTAATAATGCAATTTAGTTATCGATAGTGTAACAGCTATTAGTAAATATGTCAGGAACTCCCAATTTAATTCACCAGTACATGATACACGTATGTGTATAACACCGCCATATGAAAATCGAAAAAAAAACAATTGATAAGAAATATATTTTGGCAGATAAATTGATTTATTAATGCAAGTTCATTAAAAGACAGACATCGACAATTTAAAAAGTAATATACAGATAAAAAATATCATAGGGTTTATTCAGTACATTTAGGGTATACGTTTAATGCCGAACATGTATTTTGAAATACACCGAACACCTACGGACATGTTTATTATGCTTATAAAGCAGATTTAATTATGCATTTATTATTATGTATTTATTAAATTTGAATGTGAACAATTCTTCTGGAGACATTATTGCTGATTATCTACATTCCATGTTAAAAATTAGTTTTCCTTCCAGCAACAGTACATACCAGATATTAGTCTAATATAAACTATTGTATTTTTATAATTTTAAAAACCAATCATCGTCGATATCGCCCAAACGGTGACACTCGTATCTGCGCTTTATGTAAAACTAATCAATAACCAATACCATTCTTCACTTATGATTCAAACATTTGAAATCACATTTCATACCCAGTACAATTGTTAACTACTCACAAATTTCAGAGTATTTATACACAGTATCGATAGTCTAAAACATGAATTTCGCTTCACTAACGACAAACGAATTCCGTATTTCATACATTCATAATAGCACTGTCATCGAGAGCGAGATTCTAAACATTTTTTTAATAATAATAATATTTAGTTACTTTAAATTCTAATAATACCATCGTAAGTACTAAGTGTTGCTACTTGGAAACGGCAAGGAAGTTACTGCTTGTCTTTGTGGGCTAAGGAGTGGGGCAGGATGTGTTCAGCGGGCAGAAGCGCTGAAGGTTGATGAGCGTAATTCCGTATTTGATGT
>DWEH01000989.1:0-10163 GCA_018245815.1 Apyrrothrix aesculapus
CGTTGCTTCTTGTTGCTTAGGCTGGTAACAATCATATATCTATAAGGACTGTACTGAAATCGTGATAAAGTAAGCACAGATAGTAAGTACATTTGAATCTCTATTTTTTTACTGCCCGTTTCTCAGCTGTAAAAGCATGGCGTTTTAAAAATATATAATTTCATTTCACAAATCAAATTAATTAAATGAAATTTTATTAGTAGATAATATAGAAATAAACAAACACATTTTAACTAAAACTAAAATTAGTTATTGAATCGTTAAACTTGATCAATGAATAAAATGCTCCGTCATTGTTGTCGGAGATTTTGCCAAAATAAAATTAAACCCTTTTTGGGTGATCCAAAATAGACACAGCAAAATTGATCCATTTAGTGTAGCTTTCATTTGATAAAAACAACATTAATTTTTGTCAGTAATCTGTAAATAATTACAGACTAGTGATTGGACCCTCGTTGGTCGAGTGATTGCAAATCGTGAGTGCTGATCGAGAGGTCCTGGGTTCGATCTCCGGTTCATGCAAACTATTATTGGGTTTTCTAACTTGAAACTCCTAATGGCACCACGGTGTGCCCGGTGTATGGCCATAGGATATGTGGTTAAAATAGGTGAGTCTTGGTATCCCTCAACACCCGTGTCTATCAATAATATCTGTTTAGTAAATTTTTCATTTGCCATTTTTCCTTATATTTTTTAAGAATATTGTATCAAATACACAACAATCTCATGTGAGTGTGTATGTCATAGCTAGCTTTAAAAACTCCAAGCGCAATTTTTTTTCAAAATCTCATACTCTACAACAACAATAGATTTCAATGGTTTGATTTAAGTTCTAGAGGAAGTCGGACTTGACTGACACCAGGGCGTGGTCATTCGGATTCTTGGCGCGGAGAAGCAATTAATATTGAAACCGTCGATCTACTTCAAGTACAAAATCCTTGTATGTAGAAGCCTGAGGTTAGTGATTGTTGCTGGCTGTTAAATAATAGTAATTTTGTGGAATATCCGAACGTATACCTCTGTGGTAGATTAGGTATTGTGGCTACTTAGATGAGAGTAAGATGTTCCAATCATCAAATGAGTTTTCATGTGGTTACTGGTTATGGCTTACTGATTGATGCTACGAATGCGTGAACTAAAATAGGTCATTAACATACGTAACATCACGCCTGTAATCCTTGAAGAGGTAGGTAGAGGAGTTTGGTACACTTCTACGTATCTGTAGTTACGTTTACGTCCCACTATGGAATAGGAGGTGAGCCTATTCCCATACACCGGGCACAAATCCGGACTCAGACCACTACTAGATATTTTACTAGAAAATCTAAGTTAGAAAAATCCAATATAGTACCCGTCCTGGCATTTGAACCCAGGACCTTTCGATCAGCAGTCCCGCTTACAACGACTCGACCAACGAGGCAGTCGAGTTATGACTAAATAGGTCATTATTATTACGAAACCTTCGTAGATCTTATACCAGTTAGGCAGAGAGCATCGAGTGTGAATATTTTATATCTATATGATCTGCTGTACGTACCTGACATGATTCTCATGATACATGAATAAATATGAATAGTTATTACATCATGATAAGCAGTTATAGACAGGTGCATTGATCTTTAATTAAACTGCAGTTCTGCTTGAAAACCGCTACATGTGTCGTTGTCACTAAAGAGAGAGCTGACACGTTCTTCGTGTACTTACCGACAGTAACACCGTCGCAATGGTAGTCGTTTAAGAGTGGCAACAGTCACTGCGAAAATGTATAACTTCTAAGAATATTTGCATTATTATGTTTGTGTTTCGTTCATTTTATGCGTCTCAAAAATATGTTTGAAAGTTACCATGGAATTTCTATATGTTACTCAATATCGAGTTTTTAAAAGTCACATATGACGTACTTAGGTAAGTTCTATTACCCTGTATATATTTGGAATATATCATATCTATGATCCTAGTAGTACATATACAATGGTATATAAATAATTAATTATGTTGAAATAGATTGAAATTTCCAAGACATTGTTCGTCCCCATGTTCTAATTCCGGGCGAGTCGTCGTGCGGGCGGCAGCGGGCGCGCGGCGGCCGAGCGCCCGCTGGATTTATGGCCCTGCACTGATTTATCGTCTGCTCGAGCCACGCGCTAATGTCCACACTTATACGGAATTTAACTTGTTTATTCGCGACTGGATTGTCTATTCATTTGTTTTTAAATCAACGGATTTGTCGAAAATTTCAAGCCGTCTCTTGGTGAGAACATAAACATTTATTCCTGTCCTGACAGCGAGATACCAGCTTATATAAATCTATTGAAAGCATGTTAAAAAGGAATTTAGTATGCTTAATTATGAAATGTTAATATTAATGTCGTTTGCATTTTGTATTGTTTGAAACATGTTGTGCGATCATGAGGCGGCTTATTTTCCACGATAATACGGACATTGGTATTCCGCTAGAGCTCTGGTAATAAAGTAGTAAGAATGACTAGTTTTTTTTCTGTATGATTGCCTCCGATGTTAGCGTATCGCATATCTCGTCTAAATCGTCCGCATGTTAACTGCCTTGTCGTCGTCCTAATGTCTTATGAAAATGAACTTGTTCTTAATCCGACAGAACCCTATGGCCGTTGTCTTTATAAAAAAAAAGAAGGTCTTATCGTATCTTTTTATTGTCGCTGCCTATTAACATATACGTAGCCGGACTCGTACGATGGCTAAGAAGAAATGAATTTGCGATAGAAGATTGGTACGGTCAGAGTGCACCTTTATGTTCCATAATATTATTATTTTTAATTGTTTCATAGATTATAAATAAGAGGGCTCATAACTACATTACTTATTAGCTGTGGCTTCGTTGGCGCTTCCGTAGGAGTAACAGATGTTTTAGCTGTAAAAAGTATCCATATATCTTGACTTCGATACGATCCGAGCTAAAATTGGTTCTTTAGTTATTTTGTAATAAACTAATAAACAAACAGTAAAAAAATCTGTAGGTGTTCTAAGCAAATAAAATAATTGACATCCCATTTAGACAGATATTTATTTTTAAAAATTGACAAAGATTAGATATACATATATTTATCACAGTGCTTCACATTTAATTTAATGAATTAAAATAGGTTGGTTTTAAGGTTAATTCTAAAATTATAACCGACATAAATACAATGTTAACTGTAACTGTTTGGTTTGCTCTCGCTTGTACATAATCTTTTTTCTAACTAATGTAAAACCGGACTGTTATGCTGTCTGTACATGACAACGAGACTCGCGTGCGGTGGACGTACCTAGCCGGCTCGCCAGCGCGGGCCTATAATATTTGCATAGAGAGGAGTCGCCGGCAGCGGCCGCCCATATTTATTGCGATTGTCGTGCGACTGTGCGACCCGCGGCGTTCGGCTCTGCGACTACGAAATATGTTAATACCGTTATTATACATAACAACTCATCCGCAGTACATGTTCTTCTATTTAATATTGCTGTACTCTTTCACCACTCCTACTATATCACTCGCCTTATTAAACTGGATCGCTTTATGCATATAAGCCTTACAAAAATATGTGACGCTTGCCAAGTGAGCGAAGCAATCAGGCCGAGATTATACAAAACGTCGAAGTATATTCAAATATGTTCGTTATATTCAGACTCCACGGTCCTCAATCGCGCTACATTCTTCCCGTGTTGCCGTTCGTTGGAAGTATTCGATGAAGGTAATTTGCTTTGCTCTACTCGCAATAAAACGCGCAGCTCAATGAGTCGCAATCAGGTGCTGTATTGGTGTCGGAGGCTGCAGATGCAGGACGTGTGCGTGTATGAATGCGGGACTCCCGCGTATGCCGGAGTTACTGCGCGTCTTATCGCCAGGCCATACTGTTAGCGAACTATGTAATTGAAATATTTAACAATGGGTTGTAAGAACCACGTCAGGTATGTAAGCATAGAGATATTTGGCAGTCGATGCCCTCTGCCTGCATCGTAAGGAACCTGATGAGATGATATAATAGTAATACTAAACAATAACTGTTATGATAATAATAAAAATATCTTACTTACATCGTAGTGGGTTTTTGCGCGGTCTGTTGGGTTGCTCATATCGCAGTAAAACAAACAAAAAATATCTCATATAAATAAGACAATTTACAAAATACCTTTTGTATCAATTGTCCATATTCATATCGACTAGTGAAATCAGTTTTGTTCGCCGCAAATACTACCAAAGTATAGCAAATACGGAAACGATGTAGAAAGTAGACTAAGACATTATCGTTGGTCGCTGATAAGAATTAAATGAATCCGTTCTCCCGGGCGCGGACAACACGACAATAAACCACTGGCGGCCCGCGGGCGGCCCGCGGGCGGCGTGGCCCCGGCACAACGGCACGCGTCACGAGCGCCATTCCTTCAGCGATATTGTCTAAAGCAATTTGTATGTAAATCAATTGTTGTTAATACTATTTATGTCGATGGTTATTGAGCATTACTATTTACTTTTATTCTCCCGCAACGTCACGCGGATTTAGCCTCTACCGCTTTAACGCAGAGACGACAGTGGCGTGCGTTACGGTATGGCAGATACGCTTAGAAAAAAACATCAATCTAAGACGTGCCCGTTAAACAGTGGTTAATAAGAGACCGGCTTAGAGGAGGAATTTATGGGGAGAATGGTGGTTGTAAATTTTATTATATTATAAACGGGGTGGTTATTGGTCTGTTTTATCGGTGTTCTGAGGTGATCTGTGACAACAGCAACTCGGCATCTTTTTGCTTATTTATGTGTGTTTCTCTTGAACAAGTAGATTGAGTAACTGACAATTAAATAATTATTTTTTGAGTTGATTAGTTGATAGACATTCATTTAAAAAAATATCCGAGGGCATGCTCCTCTACTTTGTAACAGTCCACAAGAAGTTGTACGACGTATTCGATGAGGTTTGACAACAGTTGAAAAATATTGTATAAAAAATTATTTTTGTTATGTCATAATGTCAGGGCCCTCGTGGCGTAGGCAGAAAGCATCGAGTGACAAATATCTCGTGCTTCCCGACCTGACGTGCTTACTCTACATTCATTACTCTCTTCATATCCACATGCCTGTTTCTAACTGCGCCAGCAGCCCGCCTAAACTATTTGGTCAATCTACTCGCGATATATGTACAAAACATTTCAATAATTTCATTTTCATGGCACAACATTTCTCTTGGAAACATATTGACCGAAGTTGGGCGAACTCGGACGGTAACTTGCATCAATCGCGTGTGTTGGATACGTGAGCGGTGTGAGCAAGAAGAGGTACGGCAGGGAGGGGCAGCGCGGGGCAGCGCGGGGCGCGGGAGGGTTACGTAAATAAGTAAATAGGCCAACAAATCACTGGTATCGGATTAGCCCATACGTTATTTATGTGCGCTGAGTCGCTGATAGCTGCGAGCAGCGCGTCGCCGCGGCGGTGGCGCGGCTGTCCGCGGGCCGGCGGCGGCCGCGGTTGTGTTCGTGTTCCACGGGAAATAATACAGATTGGTTGTATTCTCGGAGGGTACAAGGAATAAGTATGGCAATTTCGTCTGTGTATCTTAATTTTGAAATGCATAATGTATTTCCAAGTCTTCCATCTCTAAGTGAGCAATCAATGATTATATACATATAATTAATGTTGCACTACATTGCTACTATGTACCTACTCACCCGCACCACCTATTCCATGGTGGAATGTATGAGATAAATGGTGAATTGTGAGAGTGTAGTGCACTCCTCTACCTACCCTTTCAGGAAATACAGACGTGAAGATAAAAAAAAACTTTTAAACCTGTAATATAACTTAATGCGTCGAAAACAAAACTGGCTGGAAATATATAAAAATGAAACTAAGAACATAAGTTTACAATGTTGTCAGTCAGCAATCGGAATACACCTACTAATAAAAATTATATTTTTTTCTTTACTTTCAACAATTTGATATTCTTTGTGATGTTATAGGTGATTACTAACAAGTTTTTTTTTGACAAAAACTTTCGAAACTTAAACAGAACATTATAATCTGTTCACTGCACTAGTCCCGAAGGTGACACGTCCAAACTGGGTGAAGTTCCTTACTCTCGGCGAAGATCCGAGCAGTGGTCGCCTGGCTGCCTGCGCGCGGACACTTCCGATACAGCCTTCATTAGCCGCCGATCTGTCCCAACTGCGCACTACCAGACACGGCGCTCGTTCACAATCCATTTTCTTACAAATAATCCGCACAATAGCCAATCATGTTTGTTTGTCTCCGTTAAAAAGTGCTCGATTTTGATTAGCAAATATATTAAGTAGCAGTCCTGTAGTCTATTGATGTAATTATTAGCAGTAAATTAAAACATTTTGAATTACTTTTCAACGGTTTCAGTGTTTCATAAATTTCAATTGATAGTGATACTCATTTAGGTAGTACATTTCAGTTACATAGCATCGAAACATAAGTGAGTATACAATACTCTTCAGAAAAAGGAAGAAGTATTAAATTATTATTATTATTTCATCACATCAGGTCCCGTTCAGGGTAAGCAGAGAGTAGCTGTTGTCAAATATCTACCATGTAAATGCATGTACTAAATTATTAATTTGCCTATTAACAATTGGTTTTTATTAATCATTTCTGTACGTGCTCTAGTCTGTGAGCTCGACTCGATAGGGTTGTGTATGTGTGGTTTATTATAATAAATCAGTTGCGGCGACGTGGCGGACAGCAGCCCTGCTTGAGCGTCCTCAGCTTCTTAATTTATGTACTGTCACTTGATTATAACTTATTGCAGCAAGTTTTTCTATTACAGCGGCCCACAATAACAGCCGTCGCGCGAATAGATACGTACGTGATACATCCGGTTTATCTTACAGCTAATGGACGCCCCGGAGAGATGCGATGACTTAGAAGTACATTTAACTATGAGTATTGTTTAGTACGAAAGAACGCGGCGCTATCTCGGAGCCGTCTTAGATCGCATTCAGTGGAAGAAAAAAGTAGGAGAGCGGACCCTGTCATTGGTCAAATGCTAAGATGATAATGGTAATATCCGTTGGCTGGGAAAATTCCAATAGAAATTAATGATTCATTTAAGTATGTTGAGTTGACGCTTTTCATCTGTCAGTAATAAGTCCGTCTAAAGTTGATAAGTACAGTATAAGATGGATATCGTCCAGAAACTGCCTTGAAAGACAAAACGTATCCTGAGATATACATACAGGTTAAGAAGACGTTACATATGCCTTGTTGCGGTAATTGCAACACATTTTACAGTTAATAGGCAACGTTTTCAACACTGAAATTGCTCAAGGCGGGCAACACACAAAAAGAAGCTCATGTTAGCCCTTATAAATTGAACAACCGGTTAACGTCTTCGTCGACAACTGTGTCTGCTGGAATACTGATTAACATTATATTATTATTATTTCGTCACGCCAGGTCCGTTACGCAGTAAGCAGAAAGTCCCGAGTCCCAAACATCCCTGCGCGCACTTGACGCCTTTCTTTCACACTCATCACTTTTTGCACGCTCGTGCGCCGGTTGCCAGTACTTCTGACTCCCTCTCAGTCAGTATCTGACGTACGTATCTGGTCGAGATAGGCAAGTTTTATTTACCCTCAACATGTCCTGTATTCATCAACATTCACATTGTACACAGTGTTTGCACACAGTATTACGTAATTTCATGCCTTAATTTCCGAAGAGGTAGGCAGAGGAGTGTAGTACACTCCCACGTTTCACCAGTTACGTTTAGGTCCCATTATGGTATAGGTGAGTCTATTGCCATACACCGGGCACAAATCCAGGTTCCGAGCCACTAGTAAAAAATCTAAGCTAGACAAATCCAATAGTACCCGACCCGGAATTTGAACCTTTGGATCGGCAGTCGCGCTTGCAACCAATATGACCAACGAGGCAGTATGCTTGCTCACAGTATTCTTGTTATATAGTTTTCCGTTAGACAATGTTTTTTTATTTACAAAGGTTAAAATTAGGCTTCCTTTATACTGATTAGGATAACCCGGTCCATCTGATAATACTGAACATTTGTTTAGTAGAGATGTGATCAGACCACTTGCAAATATTTTTGCTACGTTCATGATCTAAAAATCCACAATACACAATATTGTTACAAAGATTTAACAAAAGTAGTGTAATAGTGTATAAAATATGGCCGAAATCCGCAAGGACGCAGTCGTGTAACAATAAACGTCGGGCTTGCGGATCTCGTACAATTCGATGCGGTTTTTAGAAACGGGCGGTCCTTCCGAATACGAGGAAATTGCGTCCAGCTTTAAAATAGCGCTTAGGAAATTCGTTTACGTACATGCGCTACTATTTTATGGATTTCTAAATTTAATGTGCAATGTATACGGGAGAATGCGACATGAAATTAGTATGATATTATTATTACTTATCTTATCGTCACGTCAGATAAGTGGAGAGCGCTGAGTGCAAAATATCTCTATCATATATCTACATTCATAATTCCCTTCACACCCGTATGATACCTACTTCGGTTTGGAGGCTTAGTATAATACAATGAAGTGTCCTTACATTCTATCCGAATATTAAAAGAAGATGTTTTAATCTAAGCGGTGTGACACACAGGCTGTAATTTAAAAAGTACTTTTTCTTAACTGAGTTGAGCGGAAATAAAAGCGCAATGGTGAATCATGTTTTTACCTAATAGGCTTCAGGAATTACTTTCAAAATGTACAAAGTTTCGTATCGCAGTCTGTTCACCATTTAATGTTAAAGTCGATCACACGAAATCGAACATGTTTTTTAGTAGGACAGATAGTGATGTAGCGGCGGTTTATTGACATTCGAATGTGTCCTCTTACTTCTTTCACTTGAAACGTAACTGCTATTAAAATATTTGATCACTGCAGTGTGAAGGGGTGGGGGGAGGGGCATGGGGGCAGGGGTGATACTGTCCTTCACATCAACAAGTTTTAGGTAGATAGTTTAAAGTCATTATAAGTACACATCCAACATATGTATGTCCACAAGTATTTACTTAAATTGATTAGGAACATGTCTATTGCAAATCGATTATATTTTCTTTTCGGATTTGCGAATTCTGTCCTAAATAAATAAACGAGAAATCTAACATCGAGAGAGTTACAATAAATGACTAGGCGAATAGTTAAGAGGAAGCTGCCCGTGAACAACATCTTACAAAACTCGACGATACTAGTGGACAGTGGTGGCTTGCGTAACACGGCCGGCTGCCAACACGCGCCTGTAGCGGCGCGGGCCGCGGGCTGTTTTTAACTACAAGAGCATAACTTTGCTCCACTACAAAAGTTGCTTGTTAACATTCATGTTTTCTATTGTACACACTGAATACGTAGTACGAGACTTGTGCGAGAATATCAGCCGTTGAACCCGAACTAGACTCTAGTCTACATCTTAAAGAATCTTGTGCACATTCTTAGATATCGTAAAAGAAATGACGACATGTACAAAATACAAGCTACTTTTAAAGAAAATGAAGAAAATTTGATATATATTAGAGCTACGATATACATAATATACAGAAAAGATTTAAATTTAAATATATATATATTTTAGATATAAATTTAAAGGATCATCAACACAAAGTTATGTTCAAGTTAGAATAAAACAATTATGTGAGTTGAAAAATATTTTTTTAGTCTTAACATAATGCTTGGCGAGGTAGGCAGATGAGTGTAGTACACTCCCACGTTTCATCTGTAACGTTTACGCCCCACTATGAAATAGGGGGTGAGTCTATTACCATGCACGGGGTATACATCCAGACTCCGAGCCACTATTAGAAATTTCTACTAGATAATCTAGGTTAAGAAATCCTGTAGTACCCGATCTGGGATTTGAACCCAGGACGTCTTGATCAGCAGTCGCGCTTGCAATCACTCGACCAACGAGGCAGTCTCGAATTTTGAAATGAATATTCAAAATGGCTAACTCAATAAGTTCCATATATGTACCTACTCATCTTATGAATTATCAAATACATTTTTGTATTCATAAGAATTTAAGTATAAAATTACAGATTATGAAAAGATGTGTACTGAATTAAATCTTCTGGAATATTGACATTGGTTTTATTTCAATTTATTCGAGGAGAAAGGTTCCTGATTTTAAAGAGTCGTATGCATTGGCAATACGTCGTTGGGGCGGTTGG
>DWEH01000990.1:0-10163 GCA_018245815.1 Apyrrothrix aesculapus
TTCAGGACCTCTCGATCGGCAGTCGCGCTTGTAACCAACACGACCAACGAGGCAGTCAAACGAACGATAATATAAATTCGAACGAATATAACGATAATATAAATTCTAGATTTAACTTTTGAATTTTCACAATACATAAAATGTCTATCAAATGTAGAACTGTTTTTTTCTTCTATACTTTTTTATAAAACAAATTAACAGCCAAATTGAAAAACAACGAAACACTTAACATCAACTTCAAATCCAAATCTACATAGATACAAATATTAATGGATAAATATTACCAATATCATACGGAGGCAATGACAGTTATTTAAACGGAGCTTTGAGCAAAAAACACACGAGGGTCTGTTATCTGTCCGAGTGAATAAATTGGCGGTTGCATGAAAAAAAACCTCAAAAACACGCCATATGGCTGGGGCTATGGAGAAAATGTTTAGTTAACGTATGTAGGGGTTTTTCTGTTTCGGCTGACGTATGTACCCGGTCTGCTGTTTGTGGCTGGAGCGTTTTCCTGTTGTAAAACCGAATGGTGTATTTTGAACAGAACGAAAAAGGTAAATTATTGTAGCATACACTTCGAATGGCGGAGGTACGTCCACGTATATATGGTTTCATCCAATTTACTCGAAACGAATCAATGAGAACATTGTATGTGAAAAATATTGGACACACGCTCGTCTGTTTCAATATTTCTGTATCTGCTTGCGTTCTGTTTCGACGAATTGGAAGGCTAATATTAAAATCCGTGCAATGGAACTACGTGCAACGTACGCCGTAGTATTCAAAAAGTATTACGAATCATTGCTGCACAGTAAAAGTCCGGTTTATTATAAGAATTGAAATGTTTTTGATAAACTTTCGCCTACTTTGGATCTGAAACTTGTAGCTTCTTTGTACCATCCACACTGCCTTTTATTATTTAGTTATCCTAATACATTTGATAGTGCGCTTTTCAAATTAAACGTATTATCACGCCTGTAATCCCCGAAGAGGTAGGCAGATGAGTGTAGTACACTTCCACGTTTCACCAGTTACGTTTACGTATGTTACGTATAAAATGCAACTGTTACAATCATTACACGACAAATAGTTCGTGCATTGTATCTGTTATTTTATACTCTTGACAGTGTTTTATACATTTAAACAAAATACCATTGTGTGAACACTTTAAACCACAAGGCGCCGGAAACGCTGGAGAACTGTGGGAAACATTGTAAAAGGGAACCCACAAGTCAATTTCCGTACAAAAGAGCCGCCTCCAGATAAATTGTTATTGAGTACAGACAGGTCATTTAACGAAGAAATTTATATGCAAAGACGGTGCCGCGATTCAATTATCTTTGTACCTCGTGTTCGTGATAGAGAAACGGCAAGGAAAAAATTCTTTTGTAGGTAAATAAATTGTTGGTTTCGCCGGTAACAATTCAGCGTTTAATTATGTTTTAGACTTGTTAATTAATTACTTTTTGTCATTGATAAATAGGTGAGTGATACTTATAGCCATACATAATATGTGTTCCAAAAATTATTTCGAAATAAATGGTTTTTGCTATATATTTTACACAGGTTTATGGTTTCCATCGTTCATGCAACTTGTACATATTCCAACATTTCTATTTGAAATGACAAACGAACGTACTTTAATGAGTCATTTCAAAAAAATCCCAAATTGGTCACTAAATTTTAAGGTCTAGAGCCACTATTTCTAGTGATATTACTTTACTACATTTCACTTCACTGCACTTCACTATTAATTTTCTACAATTTAAGACAACAATCTGATCTTAGCCCCCTTTTATAAGATTTTCCAAATAACCATAGTTTATGCAAGCTTTCGACGTCCCCACAATCATTGATGCGAAATATTATCATGACTACATTATGGTAAAATTGTTATTGATATTTCATGAATCATTCGAATTAGCTTTTTAGTAACTTTCTAATTAACATAAATGAATATTTTAAGAGTCGCCCTACATTACTTTATACTGAATTTCTAAGAATTTTTTGCTCACCCGAAAAGATCACCACCATTGTCCTTGGCAATTATGTATATTATATTACCTATTATATATAATACATATCGAATCAAAAGTTAAAGAAAATCTCAAAGAGTACTTTGAGCCATTTGAAAAGTTACTTAAACATAATAATGACCTATCTCAATTAGCATTAAGAACTTTAAAGACTTGAGAAGTCTTCAAATAATTTCCTTAAAATACTATTATACCTTTAATAATATTACCTTACACAAAAATCCTTTTAACTGGGTTAAAATCGCTGGAAACTGTTTCATTGAACAGTTTGGGTCATGTGATAAGCTTATAGCGATTAAAAACTTTTATTATGTACATCAATCATTTTTCCGTAATTTGTTACCAGGGGTACCAACACAAAAGCTTCGGTTTTGTTTTAATTATTTCGACGTGTGATATTTCGATAAAATGTAATAATAACATCTTAAAACAATTCACACACGGTCATCTGATGTCAAACTTGACGGAACGTGTACTATGGTGACCAGATAGCAAATAAATATACACTAATACAATGACTGCCTCATTGGTCGTGTTGGTTGCAAGCGCGATTACCGATCGAGAGGTCCTGGGTTGAAATCCCGGGCCCAGTACTATTTGATTTTTCTAACTTAGATTTTCTAGTTGAAATTTGTAACAGAGGCTCGAAGTCTGGATTTGTGCCCGGTGTATGGTAATAGGCTCACCACTTATTCACCACCTGTTTCCATAATGGGACCTAAACGTAACTGGAGAAACGTGGGAGTGTACTACACTCCTCTTCCTACCTCTTCGGGGATTACAGGCGTGATGTTACGTGAATATAATATATTTACCTACATTTCTAATACATACTTATATGGAATATTTTACACACGAATACAGAATGTATACTTGTACTCATCGCAGAAATATTTGTGTGTCAAGTGAAAATCAAATACACAACCCTCGATAAGCAGTAAGGTTTAGTAACCACTGAACCGACAGCTTAATCACATTTTAAAATCAGTACTAGAGACATATTATTTACATTTAGCTATTATCTATGTCAGTAACATTTCTGTTGCTTAATTTCTCCGCCTTTCTTTTGGAGCCGTATTTGTGTTATCATCATCATCACCATCATCATCAGCCTATCTCAATCCACTGCTGGACATAGGCCTCGCCCAAAGAGCGCCATCGCGCCCTGTCCTCGGCTTGCCACATCCAGCTTTTGCCTGCAGCCTTTATTTGTGTTTTGTAAGAGTGAAAATAGTATTGCTGTAAGAGACTTCTTTGATTTTAACATCTAATTTTGCTATCATTTGCGCCACAGGGAAAAGTCTATAAAAGTGCCCATGAAAGTCTGGCGTTAAAGCTTAGGCCTCACAGAGCTTCCTTAACTGGAGCACCGTTATGTTAACGTGGATTAATGTAATACTATGTCCCGTAAGCTTTAAAATTAGCCTTCTAGCAATTCCTGTATTTGGTTCTTTTGATTCCAACAACAGAGAATATTTATTTAATCAATATCGAAATATGACTTCATAATAAAGTCACGAGCTCAAGGATGATCAAAAACCCACAAGTGATTACTACCTGTGACGTGTAAGATTTCGCAGCCTTACATTAAGATGAATTGATTGAACTGTCTATTGAACATATAAAAGCAATTTATTTTACATCATAATTTACTATACCTACTCTGTGTATGTATTCTATTAATTTGGTTATTACCGTTACTGATTTTTTTAAACTATAACCCGAGTAACTGAACTCTCCTATAATAAATGAATATAATTCTAAAATTAAAATAAGAAAAAAATGCATGGCACTCGTCTTAAATTTACGTCGTAGAATTTTTCATTCGGAAATAAATTCGCGAATAACAGAGTGATTTCTACTTCGAAACAAGTTCGTGAATTTCTTATTAGTGCACTTAAATTACTCATTTACGGGTCTGCCGTTCTTACTTGTTGAATCTTCAAACCTTGTTTCGACACCCGGAACTTTCTACAGTACAGTTGAAGTTTTTACAGTTACAGTCGAATTAAGTGATACCAATTTCGGGCTTCGTTTCCCGAAGTTCCTCTTGGTGATGCCGAAGTCGTAAAAGCACCTTGTTTCCAAACTAAAACTCGCATGCAGTGTAATGCGTCTGTAACTATAGTGAAAACTTGCGCCGAACTGTAACTGTGTAAGTTGTATTATTTTTTCAGGCAACCGAATTACATGTTTCGGTATTAGGTTCTTGGTAAAGGCAGACATTGATTTGAACTGTTACATTGTTTTTTAAATAAACACTTTGATATGATACAAGAATATGATTTGATACAAGAATTGAAGTTTGAATTATACCAATTATATTTTATCAGTGTCAACTCGCACCGGAATAGCACGGAGAAGCATGCTCAGGTCTTCCGTGGTTGCGAGCGAGACCCGTGTCTAGCAGTGAAGCGTCAGAAGATTTGCAGTCTTATATCATTGTAAACAATTTATTTATTAGATATTCAATCATTTTAAGTTACAGAACTTTTTTGTAATCCTTTATTTTTATGATTCAATTCGTCCAGTATCAAAATATATTCAATATTTCTATGTCGTGTATTAATATTAAGTTAAACCATTTACTTCGCAATTAAATTCACTGTGCCCGAGAATACGACAAAGCAATTACTTGAAATTTGTTAAATGTCCGTTGGCCACTAAGCTGAGTATGGCGTTCCCTCTAAGACTTATTTGGCACGCGAACGCTTCTCTGGTCTTACAATGATTTAAATTCGGCTGTAAAATATCCTTTAATATCATCTGAATTGGATACAAGCCAAGCTCACCTGCTCTGTTCCGCTTATTAACGTGTGTGCCAAGCGGAGCGTTTTCGTACGCCTATACAAATTGTTCCCCAGAATTATTTGAATACTTAAACCTCGGGAAGAGCTATAGCTCACGAGACTATAGGTTTCTCGGCTGAGTGCCAACATTTTGGGAGTGGGTCTCGCTTCTTTAGAGTGATTTTATGCATTATCTTTTTGTAGGTAACAGCAAAATAGTTTTCCGCGACTTCATGGCTCAGCAACAAAGAAAACAGTGTTCCAAGTCCTTTTTGTAAGAACTCATAAAAATATGAAAGCGTCCCCCGGAAAAGGTTATCGAAAATCTCGTTTGGAAAATCATAACACTGGTCGTAAAATACATTAAACCGTTAAAGCATCGATAGGACTCCAGTATACTCGATCTATCAAGCATTTGTGACGACTCGTCCAAGTTGATGATAAATGATGCGCGGAGTTATTTTAATTGCTTTTTGGAGACGATGAAAACTTCGCATGAAAATTGTATTTCGCCGCAGTGACACGTTGATGGATTGGCACGCACTCTGTTGATTGGCGGTCGCGTGTATTCTTCTCGTTGTTTATTTTTGTCTCCCTTCCGCCAGCTGTATCTGGCCGAGCTTGGGCACCGGATTTAACCGGACTTTTTCAATCACATTGCTTGTGATCTGAGGTCTGTTGTGCTTTTATCTGAATTTTTAAATTACTATTTTATCATTCATTGGTCGTGCTGGTGACAAGCTCGGAGGTCGAGAGGTCCTGGGTACAAAACCCAGGTCGGATACTATTAGATTTTTCTAACTTAGATTTTCTAGTATAAGTTTCTAGTAGTGGCTCAGAGTCTTCATTTGTGCCCGGTGTATGGCAATAGGCTCACCACCTATTCCTTAATGGGACGTAAAGGTAACTGATGAGACGTGCGAGTGTACTACACTCCTCTGCCTACCTCTTCGGGGATTACAGGCGTGATGTTACGTTACTGTCATCACTGCACCGGCCACGTTGCTCCAGCGCCACAGCATCCCTCTATTAAATGTATTGACATCATCGTGCATTCAATTGCGACCACTTCCAGGAAGTTGTGATTTGCCATTTGTTCAAAAAGAGTAATATTTCTTCTAAAGAGTAATTTTCAAAAAGAGAAATATATACTTATATAGATATTTTTTACATCCAGAGACAGAACAAATATTTGTGCTCATCACACAAATTCTGGGTGAAAATCAAACCCACGACCCCCGGCGCAACAGGCAGGTTCACTAACCACTGCATCAACGGGCCAGTCAAATACTCTTTATACTTTTTTTTTTAATACTAAACATACTTTTATACTTTTTAAAAGAAACATGAAGCTTTAAATTACTTTTTTATGACTCGGAGATGCTCATTTTAACATAGATACAGCCATTCGAAAAATCGCTAGAGATTTGGAATTTTTCTTGGTCCCATAATTTTTTCCGCTAGTATATTTTTCTTCGATCAACTATGTTGCTTATGCACGACAATTTTTCTAACTTTCTAAAATATTTCCTTATTTGGATTTTGAAACATTTTGGTTGTATTTACTTGTAATTTAATAACGTTATTGATATAAACATTTAATCACTTCGGAGAATTCATTTATTTATTTAATAATTTTGTACATAGAAGAACATAACAATAGAAAAATTCATACAAAAGAGATGTTGTACAATGGCGCTGCTTATCCCTAAGAGAGGTTTCCTTAGCAGCGCCAGGAATCGAAAGTAAATTATATTTAGAAATCATTTAGTGTGTACTTAGAAAAGAAAGTAACAGAAGCAATACACAAACATGAATATACATACTATATAATACACAAATACACATGCATACATACACCTACACATACCTATTACAAATATTTCGATATACATTATGTATGTTAACATAATTATGCAAATTAGTAAAAAAAAATATAAAATTGACTGTCTCGTTGGTGGTGTTGGTTGCAAGCACGACTACCGATCGGGCGGTCTTGGATTCAAATCCCGGGTCGGGTACTAACTGGATTTTTCTAGTAGAAATTTCTAGTCGTGGCTCGGAATCTGGACTTGTGCCCGGTGTATGGCAATAGACTCACCACCTATTCCATATTGGGACATAAACGAAATTTGTGTAACGTGGGAGTGTACTACACTCCTCTGCCTACCTTATCGGGGTTTACAGGCGAGATGTTACGTTTATATACAATAGACAAAAAAAAACTCACGTACTTGTAAATAAATGTGAAAGAGGACATAATAATGATAGATAATAATATTAAAAATGTCAAACTAAACAAAGTTACAGGTAATCAATAAAATCAATGTTCATGATAGGGAAAGGTATTGCTGTTTCACTATGTTTGAACACCAGAAGGGAGTTTGAGTGGAGAGAGGGAGTTCCATAGTCTAACCGCATCCACAGAGAAGGAGCGGGAATAAAGGGATGTTTTATGGAGAGGGATATCAAGGAGCGATTTGATATGCGATCTGCAGGGCGCATTTGTTGCACTAGCATAAGAAAAACGATCACGTAAGCACGAAGAAGAGTACGGGTTATACAGACTGTTAAAAAGGAAACAGAGGAAATGGGTATTCTTGCTAAAACGGTTTGGAGGCACGGAGGCACTTGAGATCCTTGCGAATATGGGCGACATGGGAGAACGTTTGGATTCTCCTAGTTTAGACTCCAACCTGCCATTCGTTGGTATGTAATTGGAATCCTAAGGATAATACTGAAAATCATTCGTTACAATGATGAAAGAAAATATAGCGGGGATAACAGCGCGCCTTGCAATAAGGCCTAAAATGTTTTAAGGTGTTTGAAATTTGCCATTCCATATTCGGCTGACATGATTAGCCCTATGTTTATCAGGAAAAAGGAAAATCAGTTGATTATAAGTAGTTAATTAATACACTTTTAAGATTTTTCTGCATGATGAAGCTTAGAGATTTGTATATTTGTATACGGTTCACTGAGTCTCTTTCATGTTGCTGAGATATTCCAACATAATTATTCAGCGCTGGCTCGCTGCTATCTGGTAGCGTCTGTACAGCATAATCGGAGTTAAATGAAAATAATTAAGTCTCTGCTCGTTCATGAGTAATTGGCGATCGGCTGAAGTTTCCTCACCACTGTTCGTTAATTATTTGCAAGTATAAATCTGTCCCTCATTTATAGACGTGGTGTCGGCCTTAAGATATTACAACGTGAACAAAAAAAGAATCTTTAAATTGAATTTAAGGGTTTGTGAGCAAAATTAATTTGCGATTATTTCGATAATGGCACCTACTATAGTGAGATACCATAATGATAATAGTATATCGTGATAGTTAAATCATTGATGCCATAAGTGATCTTATTAGGTCAGATAATGTCAGTCTACCGAGTCCCGTCAGTGTTGCAAGATGCAGATAATTCATTGATCCATCATCTCCTTGATAAATCATCACATAATTTTTGAATACCTTTTGAAAGATTTAAATCTCAATGTGGATTAATGAGGGTATACTCTTAACGAACGGCGCCAAGAAATGCTTTCAATAGAGTTGGAGGCAACCGGGAATTTTCAGCCGAGAACACCTCAAAGCCCCTCTGCTTTAAATTCATCCTTTTCACAGTATTGGTAATGTTGACTGACTTGAAAACTATTTCTATATAGAATGAAAGAAACCCTAGACGGAACATTCAGCACTGGGTTTAATGAGCAAGTAAAACTATCTATAATCTTTTGTGGAATAGGATGCAGATTTATCATCAACCCTGTTATTGTTCCACTGTTGGACACGAATATCCTTTAAGAATGAGAAGGGATAAGACTATAGTTTGCGATCTTTTAAAGTGCGGGTTGGCAAGTTAGAATTTAATCTTTTTTTAATTGATTTACTTAGATAGATTGGCTATTGAATAGCTAACCCTATCTGTTGCTAACTGCTAATAACTGAATCTATCATCTGCCTATATACAACCTCCTTATGTAAGACTGCAAGTAAATTTGTAGCAGACAGTCAGTTTTGTAAAATGTTCTGTATTTTAGTACTTATGTTACAGAAACAAGAATCGGATGTGAAGAAGTGCACGTGATCGTAAGTGATCACATCAGCCATATTACCAAGACCACTTAAAAATCCAAGAAGGATTGTAGATGTATGTACCTCTGATCGGTCATAGGTAAATGTATCCAAATACCTTAAAGGTAAATGTATCCTAATACATTAGACTTGAGTTTTAGTGTCCATAGAGATGTCATTGGCTTACAGTATATCTAAGTATATAAGCAAAAATAATGCACACATTGCAGTAAACTGCAGTTTAGTGGCCAAAAGAGATGCAGTGGTTGAACTTTCGCGGGCAAACTTTAGACTCACTTTAGGATACACTACAATAGCGTACAAGTATTATAATACAGTCTTATAGTAAAATCTGGGGTAAACAGTAGTCGTAATATTTACGCTAAATTGTACACCTACGCAAAAAAGCTCATATTTTAAAATTAAACTAAATATTATTTATACTATAAATATAATGTAATAATATTATTAAGAGTTTATTAATATCCTGGCTTTTAGATCTTACGGGGTATTTGCTAGCTGTACCAAACAACCCTTACTTACTACGTAAGCGCCGTCTGTCACAAAGGTTTTGCCAGAAGACCTAAACATCTAGATGAGGAAACGGTAATCTTACATGCAGACCATCTCATGTCGAGTCAACGGTAGCGTATTATAGGAGAAAAACGCATCTCAATTTTATTTACCTTCACGTAATTTTTATTTCTACGCGTCTGTATTCACGTAATGTATTCATATTTATTTGGTGGGAACAGCGTGAATAATGAAATTCATCAAACAAACTCAGTAAATTTTTGCATAATACCAAGCCAAACCCATTTCTGTAGAGATAAAAGTAACGTTACCTAAAGTAGCCCGTGTTATTTCAAACAACAAACCGTATTTACGGAATGAATGGTTAGGAATTATACTTTTAAAATTCTGCTTATAAATATTGATTACTCAGTACGTTACCAGTTCTTATGTATGAATTTACTGCGTTAGACTGCTGCTGATTTTTTTTCTAATTGACCGTCTGCTGTTGACCCTAATGGCCTTTATAGCTTCACCGGCGAGACCAAATAACTCCGACTGGAATTATGGGAGTGTGGGAAGGGTGGGAGGGAGGTTCATCACGGGATTGAACCTCCAGCTCCGCCCGACGTGAGAGAGGGTAGGGACTGTGCGACCGATTTGTGGGCGCCTTCTGTGAGACTCGGACCTAGGCGCGGATCGACACGGTGTGTGCGTTGCGAGGTTGGAAGGGCTGTAATGGTCATTTC
>DWEH01000991.1:0-10161 GCA_018245815.1 Apyrrothrix aesculapus
CCATGATGGGACGTAAATGTAACTGGTGAAACGTGAGAGTGTACTGCACTCCTCTGCCTACCTCTTCGTTACAGGATTACAGGCGTGATTTTAGGTTCTGTTATAATTAGAAAATACTAAATAGTCTTTACTACGTAGAAATTAAGCATACATGTGGACATAGACATTTAACAATAGCATTGAAGGACAATGACGTTACGGAACCAATAGCCAATTACCAATTGAGTCGGCAATAACTACTTGACAACGTTCATAAAATGTTACTGCCAACAGTAACGTCATTTATGGAATTTTATAACTTGTCCTTGTATAAGACATTAGATAAAATTAATTACAACAGTTAAGTTACAGCGTAATTTAAGTTAGTAAAATAGTATTAATGCAGCAGCCGTCGGAAAGAAATTGTCTTAGTTTCCATACTTTACTCTTCTAGCTTTGTCTAGTGTGAAGATAGCTGGTGATACATGGGAGTGTGCTACACTCCTGTGCCTACCCCTTCGAGGATTATAGGCGTGATGTTACGTCTTACGAAAATATCAACTTCAACCATGTATACAGCAAATAAAAATGATGGTAAACAAGCGCAAACTAAAAAAAAAACCAACGTGATGGGAATAAAACATTTTGCCTCTTCCACCTGAACATTGAATTTAAATACCTTTAAAAAACCATTAATCATTATTTTAATTGTGATGATCCTATGCTACTTGATAAAGTGGCTCAAATTTTCAATCAGATAAAGACACATTTCTTGTTAGATTTGAGAATTCTTGAGATTGTATATAGTTCGCTACAGTGAAAATACAATGTTGGACCGAGATACAACAAGCTGTAGCGTTGCTAAGTGTTAAAAAGATAATAAATGAAATAAACAAGTAAATGAAAGACATGTTATACATATTGTTAAGATCATTGTTTTAGGTACACGTGAAACTATTAGATTAACTTTCTCATTCGTCACTTCTAAGTTAGAAATCACATTGGAACGTTGACGAACTTGGTGTACGAGTAAACAGTGTACATTACTGTTGTGTATAAAAAACCGTAACCTGCCAGTCGTTCCCTTACTGTGATGTACGAAGCCCTTTAGAATGTTCTCGAAGAACCTCACATTTCTCATTTCTGTAAATTCCTTGCGAGGGGTCGAGTGTCTCTTGAGCTTTGTTTCTACCCACATTATTAATTCAATCTTATTATTCCTTTGCTTTGGAGCCCATTTTGGTGGATAAGGAAGCCCAGCGATGCTTAATTATTATTTCAATTTCATAGAGTGAATAATATTGTGTTCTATGCAAAAACGTTTTTCGATAAATGAAAGATTCCTTTACTTGAATTGTGAGAAACGAGATGTGTGGTGGGACCCCCGGTTGGGCCAAAGTATATCTCACTGTATATTATGCAACAAATAACGACAACAATGAATTAAATTAACTACGTGTAACGTTACGTTAAAGAGTTACATTAAAACACTGTTACTGATAATAATAATAATAATAATATTATAAAATTATTGTTATTACTATATCATCCCGCCAGGTAACTTACAGGGTAGACAGAGGGCACTCAATGCCAAATATCTCTATCCTTACGATCTGACATGCTTCTTCCATTAATATATCCTATTTATAATATCGAATAATATTATAATATTGTACATAATTATAAATATGTTTGCATAATACTATCTCGAGTCCAATTTGAATTAACGGTATGTTTAATTAACGTTTCAAATACCACCACCAGAATACTCAACAACAGTCAAGACGAATAACATAAAAACACACGGAAATTCGCCTTCATTTCATTTGACAAGTTTGGCTGCAAAAGCTCCGGAATATTTTGCTTTCAATCATCGGCGGAAACTACAATATGTCACATATTTTCGTATAATCCATTGCTGGATAATCAAGGATTTAACTGGCATGGTGCTGTATAGAACAAGCGATGTACTGAATAAATGTAAAGCTACGGTTTAGTCGAAAGCTTCATGTGAGGTCATCAATGATGGATGAACACTAGAGGGCGTTGATGAATACGCTGCCCGAAGCTTAACCGAGGGTGACATGTTAGAACACTTTTTAATTTATTTCTGGGACAAACTTAACTCTTTGAACCGAAGGTTTTTTGTTCTTTCATTGTACGTTTTACCGTGTTTCTGACAAATTTGCTGCTGGATAAAGTTTAGTAAGCGTTGGCTTATATAAGCTTCACGTTTTTAATCCAGAATATTGTTTTGACTGTTTCAGTTGTCAGTTTTGTACATATTCTATATTTTCCAGATAAAAGATATGAGTAGTCATACGACTTGGCGAGGTATAAACATAGCTTGGTTCTTCTTGACTGCCTCATTGGCCGAGTAGTTACAAGCGCGATTGCTGATCGAGAGGTCCCAGGTTCCAATCCCATATTAGTTAGTATTGGATTTTTCTAACTTCGATTTTCCGGTAGAAATTTCTAGTAGAGACTCGGAGTTTGGATTTGTGCCCGATGTATAGCAATAGATTCACCACCTATTCCATGGTAGGACGTAAACGTAACTGGTGAAATGTGGGAGTGTATTACACTCGTTTGCCTACCTCTCGCATTATAGGCGTGATGTTACGTTGTTTCTTAACAAATGTATATATAGACCCTATTCGTATATTATGTTAACAGCAGTAACTCTAAATCTGGTATTTCGTACCCACACTCATAACTAAAACTGCTCGGTTTTTCGTAAAAATCTTTTTAATGAAAATGACAGCAAAGGGCTTCGTTAAAATGGCACGCATGCACACTTTCCAACACTTTGGCAGTTGTATTGAAGCTCGTCCGAGAAATGCACTTGTAAGAGAAGTTTCAAAATGTGATACCAATTAGTAGGTTTATTTATGAACGTCTTCAGATAACTGTCGATGATGGTGTCTTCTTTGAAAACAAGAATAGAGATATTTGGCAGTCGGTGTTCTCTCTCATTTTTATTATTACTATTATATATCTTCATCAAATTTTATTTTAAATATCTTCATCAAAGTCACGATCGTGGTCTCTGCTCCACTTATAATCTTGTCCTTCAACCTCCTACCCAATCTTCTTCCTTCTTTTTTAGCTCCTTTTCTGCAGTGGCTGTTCGCTTGTGGAATAACTTGCCTCTAAATATTCGACAGGCCAAGTCCCTCGATTCTTTTAAGAATCAAGTGCAACAATTATTTCTAGAATAATATTACTGATAGTGTCTTTAGCTTTACTTCTTCTATTTTTTCCTTTACTGTCCCTTTCCTTCTGTATGCTGTCCACCCGGTACTCGCTACTTTTTATATAGGCTGTGTTGTCATTAATGTTTTATGTCTCCTTATAGATTCAGCACACCCTACCCTATTTATTCGGTAATAGTTTTCCTGCTATGCATATAGGTTGCCTGGAAGAAATCGCTGCTAGAGCGATAAGGCCGCCTATAGCATGCTTAAATTTTTTCTTTGTTTCTTTGTTAACATTTTATTTTCTGTTATTGTAAATAAGTGTGCAATAAAGAATATTGTATTGTATTGTACTCTTCACGAATTCACTATGCAATATAAAAAAAACAAGTTATACATAAAACAGAACCCTAAAATGATCTTGATTCGTCTTGTATAATAAAATGCATTATGCATACAAATAAATCTCATGAAAATACCCTCTGCATTCATAAATAATGCGCGGAATGTGCAGTACGAATGCAAAATAACCCAGCAATAGTGTACGATAAGAAAATGGGAATGTTATTAAGAGAGTACCTTTGCAAATGAAATTTACTTGTCCTATTCGCAAGCCTTATACTGCAGCGCAGATAAAATAGAACAATACTATTGCAGGTTGTCAATATTTAAAAAAATATTAGACTACCTCGTTTCTCGAGTGCTTGCAAGCGCGACTGTTGATCGAGTGGTCCTGGGTTCAAATCCCGGGTCGGGTACTATTGGTTTTTTCTGATTGAAATTTCTAATTAAAATTTTTAGTTGTGGTTCGGCGTCTGGATTTGAGACTGGTGTGTGGCAATAGACTCACCTCCTAATTCTCCGTGGGACGTAGAATTTAATGGGTGGATAATGCTACAGTATTACACTCCTCTGCCTACCCTTTCGAGGAATACAAGCGTGACGATCAAAAACATATATTCCGGTTTACAATTTATAGTTCCATATTCATATTTGTATTCCATTTTAATTTCTTTCCTTCATTCATTCATTCGTTATTTCCATTCAAATTATTAGATTCAAAATATAGGTTGTGGCACTTCTTGAATATAGCTACAAACTATGTCATTACGCACGCACGGTTACATAAATAAAATGAAACTCTCGTACTTACGTTGAATTCAAATATATTTCTGAAACTTTACATTAAAAAGAGGATGGAATAGTATTCACGACGTCACAACACTTTATTTGCACCTTCACGGCACGGTAAAGCGGATAAATTTCCTGAAAAAACGAATGAGAGAATATCCTTCATTTTTATTTTTGTTTGAGACCACTACTGTATTCGAAATGCGAATTCACTGCACTGTAAAATAACGTTAAAGCTTTTAAACAAAAGCATTTCTATTCACGTTATTTTAAAGCGTCCGTCAGCCCCGTGGGACTTAGATTATTCCTCTACTGTGTGCATTCGTAAAATCGACCAATTTTTAGAACCAAAATATACGTCAGCCTCATTGGTCATGTTGGTTGCAAGCGCGACTGCCGATCGAGACGTCCCGGGTTCAAATCCCAGGTCGGGTACTATTGGATTTTTCTAACTTAGATTTTCTAGTAGTGGCTAGGAGTCTCATTTGTGCCCGGTGTATGGCAATAGACTCACCACCTATTCCATAATGTGACGTAAACGTAACTGGTGAAACGTAGTTATGTACTACACTCCTCTGCCTACCTCTTCGGGGATTGCAGGCGTGATGTTACGTTCAATGTATTATTGTACAAAAAATCATAAATTTTACACGCGTCACGAAGATTTCGTCGTTTTGAACTCCATAGGGTTTACCTTCTTAACTGAAACTACTGCGTACGCGGTTGCTACTTACTGTGCACTAAATGACCCACAATTAGGACTATTAGATTAATATGTAAAATATGTTATTTGCCCGTTAGCAAACTTGTGACGATCGCACGGTGGGAAATTTGCCCCAAATTGAGCAATTCCGGACGCAACAGGAACGAACGTGCAATAGGGAGCGCGAGAAATTTGAATGGAATGTGATTGCATATTAAGCGCTAAATATCTTACTCACTAGCTTTATACGACATTTCACTTTGCTGTTTACATCGCACTGCTGGACACGGAAGCTTATTTTTTTTCAACATTTCTAAACAGCTGATCACACTGAATATTACATCTCAATAATAGATTTGTAAGCTGATCATTTCCTATAATATTTTTCCGATATGCGACAAATAAATTTACCTTTGTCATGCTTTCAACAGTTACTCCTAAACGGACCGATGATTAACTGCCAAATTCGTTGAAATGTAGTGGTTGCAGTCACAGATAGTTAGATCGGCAAATAAAAACATATATTTATCTTAGATTAAAATAATACGCATATAATTATAAATGTATACCTAGCGTGTTATTCCGCTCGCTAAAGTCTACTTAAATATTATGACGTAAACCGGAAACGCGAATTAAAACTGAGCTTAAACTTAAACTTTTACCCGCTATAACAAAAACAGACAAGCAAACCGCACAACTAGTCCAAGCTTATAACTAAAAAAGCTTATGTAAAAATTTGCGTTTATGCTAGATATTACTGTATTTTGCCGCTATTATTTTGAATGGTATACAGAAAAATTATTAACTCGTCATATACCTACAAACTGCATCAAAAGTGCCATCATCATCATTATCGGTCGGACATGGGACTGCTCTTGTAATGAGAAGGGAGTCCATAGTCTGGACCACGCTACCAATATAACAAAAATGTGCCTAATAGGCGTTGGTGATACAGCGGGACTTCAACGTGATTGCAATGAAAAAAATAGATCGTGGTTGATATGCTCATTTTATTATGAGATTAGTTTCATTTTGAATGACATAATTATGATTTTCTAAAATGTATTTTTATGATAGATTCGAAAATACCCTTCAACATTTCTAAACAATGTTCGGATACAAGCTTTCGAACAGCTTAGTTCATTTTTTTACATTCAAATTATAAAACCAATATTAATTTAAAACAAACTATTAACGCATATGCATTAAATATTAACTTATCATTACACTAATATATATTATCCACTCATTTGTACTCCGCTTCCTGTAATGCACTGAAATATATCTCTACGTCTTGAGCAGTGGCAGAAAATAATAGGGTAGTTTCCCGAGGCCTACCCTATTTCACAGCGAGACAGTGAATTACTAAAACCGTTTGCTTGTAACACTTCCTGTTCTTAGACAAGAAAAGTATAGGGAAGTTATACAATAATGGGATAGTTTATAAAAGTACTATATCTTACTAAAGTTAGCCAAGATATTATTAAACATTTATAACATCTTGATCCACGCGCGTATAAAATTTAAACGATTGGATCAGAACGATTTGTAGCAACGTAAGTGTATTGATCACACTAATACAACAATCTATGTATGTATGTATAAACCGCTTGCGAACTGAATGCAGACTTGAGGAATGTGCCAGTGTTACATAATTACTAATAATTACTGATAAACATGCACATAAATTATATTAAAACACAATATAGTTTGACCACAAATGCCATACCGCGCCTTGGGTGCAACGACGCGAGGGGAGGAGCAGGGGCAAACATAAATACAAGATGCGCGAGTTACGCACTGTGTGGGGTTAATCACCCCTATTATATGTTCATATAAAACAATGTACAACTGTGGAGCTCATTGTAACCATTCTAAATAACTAACTGAAGGGCATCGTAGTTACTATCAAATGAAATAAGTACTTGTAAGTGTTATAAATTGTAGCCCTTAGAAGCCTATCTACTAATGTGTTAATTGCTAATTCACGAACGAACTCGCATAGTAAGTTTCTTGCTCAAGTTATTTCTCGTTATTTAGTCTGAGAAAATGTTCGTACCTACGTACTTGTATGTATTTACGGGCGCCAAAACTTGTAAGTTCGGAGTACTTACATGTTGTATGAACGAGAGCGCACTAAAACTAACTTAAGCAGCTATCAACAATTATTATTTTCTCAAGTAACTCAACAATGTATTTAAAATTTCGCACTTTCGACAAACCGAATAAAAATTATGTTTTGAAAATTAACTGACTGCCTCGCTGATTGATTGGTCGTAAGCGCTGGGGTCAAATGATGGGTCGTGTACTATTGGATTTTACTAACTAGACTTTCTAGTTAAAATTTCTAGTAGTGGTTCGGAGTTTGGATTTTTGTCCGGTGTATGGCAATAGGCTCACCTCCCATTCCATTTTGGGACGTAAACGTAACTGATGAAACGTGGGAGTGTACTACACTCCTCTACCTCTCGGGCATTACAGCCGTGAAGTTACGTTTTGACAACGAGAATGAAAGCCTAATCAACAATAACAGTAAAAATGCATTAAAAGAAGATATGTGCCCAAGTCAGATATCTACCCAATTATAATAGGCTTCAACACGTTGAAGGAATAATTCATTAGCGAGTAAAAGCATGGTTGTATCGATGGGTTAGTAAGCACAATTGTAAACCATATGTGGAATATTTGCAATATCACTGATTTGCGACCAGTGTTCAGACTTAGCGTCTTTCAGATCTTGAAATCCTTAATTCATCAACAGATCAGCTCTTGATTGGCCGTTGATGGCCAATTTTCGCAATTAGAATTACTTATTTTATTGTATTATTTTAGATAGCAGTTATTAAGTTCTACAGAAAATCTCCAGTTAAATACATACATCACGAAGGCCGCTTATTCATTACTTCAGCAGTTCGCACGTATGACGAGTGATCTTCAAATTTGAAGTAAAATTTTATTATCAGCTGTACAACTTTCATGTTAGAAAAACATTTCGAAACAAATGATCGTGAACGAATCATTAGCTCGATTCATGGCCTTTAATTTCTTTTAGTTAAATATGTGTTTCACTGGAATAGGCGAAAAAGCAGTTTTTACTTTTGTTAGGCAATTCTCAAAACTGCTAACTTTCAATCTATGTCTGCTTCGGATGTTTATCTTTAAAGACCTATTGTTTAATTTATCGGTTATTTCTGTTCTATGTATTTAACATTAATATGACTGATTAATGGACATAACATTGAAGTTCACGCGACAATTTGATGATTTACTTTGATTGTAAGAAAGTTATACAATTATGATTTTACAGATTTAATGAATTATTTTGGGAACAAAATAGACGAGATTTTAATTTTATTGGATAATCGATGTTACCTACGAATAAAACCGCTGCTAGAAAAGTTTTCCTGATGATAACAAACCGATTGCTTCCCGTACTCTATAAAGCAGTGAAGTACTCATAAAAATTGTCGCTCAATGTTCACCCAGCCATGATCTGATCGCATCCATAGTTGGTTTAAGTTTGCAATAAGATAGTAGCTAGAAAGCTTTACATTAACAATATATCCGTGATAGAAGATAAAAGTAAGTTCTTTTTGAAATATCTCACTATCAAAATTGTCAAACTCACCAGTTTATAAATGAAATACGAGTACACATACTTTCCGGACATAACAAAGGTACTGGCTTTTTTTAACACCGTACAATCGTCTTGGCAGCTATAAGTTTCCACACGGACACGTTATTGTAGTAGTCATAAATACATAATCGACTTTTTGTGTATACTCACATCGTTTTGTTATCAGTAACATGGACTTTGTTGCCAATTACCAAACAGTTCAAACTTCCAACTCTCAAAAAACTTTGCAACAGTTCAAATTCAACTAAATGAAAACAATACATGGAACAGTAAAACGAGAACAAACAACGTGAATTGTGCGTTCACCAATTTCGATATACTCTCCCTTTGCACGAATAACATTAAACTACAAAGCGCCAATCCGTATGAACAAAGTTTGTGATACTAAAATTTATTGCTGAGATCGGTAGCTAAGTTTGGTTAGCTCTTTGTAGACGGAGAATAGTTCGTATTCAATAGATAATCCTCAATTTCAATACAAGATTTGCTTTAATTACATTTAGTCGTCCGTCTATCTAACTACTTTGGGTTGTTAGTCGTATCTGAACCGTCCGTTGTACACTCGCAATAATACTAACTTCAAACTTTCACAGTTCTGAATTCACCTGAACGTAGCTATCCTCGCCTTCTTGTTATCTATCTATCTTTTGTACTTAAAAAAGTCGCCAAACATATCTTTCTTTTCTATATGTACCCAGTCTTTGTCAGTTCGGTCCGATAATATATTTTAGTATATTGAACGACACAAATAGTTATCTATAGGTCACATAGGCCATGGTATAGCTAGGTCCCTATGATCCCGAAGGCTACAAAGATCTCTCACTTTGCAGCTGTCCTTGGCACTGACAATTTTCTCACACGACAAAGTGCTGCGGTAAGAACGAGTATTTTATGAAATCTCTATCGAGACAAAAGTCTGTTAATGCTCAAACTCTAACCTTTTCATAAACAATCCTATATAATATTTTATAAATAGCCCAAGTTCTAATGAGATAACCAAACGTTGAAAACATGAGACTAAACATCAAACGAAAGATTAAACGTTTGTATAAAACGGAGGCAAATCGCATCTTGTAATATCATCCACTTAAAGTAAAAACACACGGGACTAAAACGTGTTTGTAATCGTGAGATTATATATTCAAAATATCTGAAAAATGAAAAAAGAATTGTGTCTTCCTACTAATTTATGTGGCAAATATGTATATATCATATATATAAATAAGTATATAACACATATATAAATAGTTGACTGCTTCGTTGGTCGAGTGGTTGCAAGCGCGACTGCCGATCGAGAGGTCTTGGGTTAAAATCCCGGGTATTTATTGGATTTTTCTAACTTAGATTTTCTAGTAGAAATTTGTAGCAGTCGCTCGGAGTCTGGATTTGTGCCCGGTGTATGGCAATAGGCTCACCCCCCATTCCATAGTAGGAATTAAACGTAACAGGTGAAACGTGCTAGTGTACTACACTCCTCTGCCTACCTGTTGGGGGATTATAGGTGTGATGTTACG
>DWEH01000992.1:0-10158 GCA_018245815.1 Apyrrothrix aesculapus
CAAGCAGTAACCCATTTACCTGGTGGTTCCATCAGGCAGTACTTCCTTGTAAGTGGTGAAGTATATGATGTTGGGGCTGCTTATGATACAGCTACCAGCCCAGATGGCGGCGGCGATCCCCAAAGTAGCTCGCTTGCCAAGTCTTGGTTGAAGTGGGCTCATGATGGCGACATACCTATTAATTAATCCAATCAATCAATACTATCACAAAGAAATTCTAAACTCATTATCATGAACCCTTTATAATGTTCCTGAACACAGGTCTATTCTCAGAATAAGAATGCTTGAGGCAGTAGAATGGCTGAATGTTGCTATGATGGCTTAATCTGAGTTGGTAGACTTCACACGCCTTAGAGAACATTATGTAGAGTCCTACGCCTTAAAATTTGGATATGCAAAATATTGAAGATATATCAATGTTAAGAGACTCTTAAACTCATAAAAGTTTAATTCTTGAAATTAACACTAATTGAAAAATACGGATACTAATAAATGTTAATGAATATAAATATAATGATAGTGTATAGAAAGTTTGTGACTTATTAGATCTCTTAGTTGACTGTCTTGCTGGTCGAGTTGTTGCAAGCGCGATTGCTACACGATAGGTCCTAGGCTCAAATCTCGGGTTGGCCACGATTGGATTTTTCTAACTGAGATTTTCTAGTAAAAATTCCTAGTAGTGGGTCGGAGTCCGGATTTGCTTCTGGTGTATGACAATAGGCTCACCACCTAATCCATGGTGGGACGTAAAGTTAGCTGATGAAACGTGGGAGTGTGCTGCACTTCTCTGCCTACCTCTTCGGGGATTGCAGCCGTAATGTTAGGTTTTTAGATATTATAGTTCCTAGTTTTATTCCAAACAAATATTGCTTTCAATGTATTTTATAACCCATTGAATACAAAAGGCACAGGTGTTGGGCCGTGTCTCACTCGAAATGTATTTTGCTTTTCCATTCATTGCCAAAAATGTATTGTGACAACTGGCATATAAAGGGAACAGAAATAATTTGGAAATATCCTGCTATATCATATTTTATTTAAGTGTAGCCACCGATTTTTCTGTTATTTGTTGTGACAAAAAGTACCTTTAGAAATAAGACTCCGAAACGACCCAAAATTATAAAAATGGTTTTCAATATCCTCGAGAACTACTCAAGTGTAGGCTACATCATGAACGCATCACGTTGAAGTTTTATTGGACACCTCAAAACGACCTATACGATAACCACAGGTCGTAAAATAAAATATTTAATACTGACACTGGCCACTTTCAATTTAAAATTAAACGTGGAACAGATTAAAAAAAAATCTGTAATAAATTTCATTGCGTCTTGAAAGTTAAAAGCTTGTGTAGAGAATGTTAGCTCTTATATGCCACATCAATATACAATATCAGTTATTTTTCTTTGATTAATAAATCATAGAAATTAAACTCAGCTTTCTTATATCAGATACCAGAAATAAAGACACATTTATTTATTGTCAATCAATGCTGTCGATCTTGACTTTATACTAGAAATGACAATGGACAGGAGAATTGAAGTGAAATCTTAAAGTTGCCAGCATTTCATTTAACAATACGTTACCCTTCAATGGCCATTAAGAAGAGCTCGATTCGTTCTCGGAAATATTTTTCCCAGAGGTACATAAAATTGCTATATATCGTTTCAACTACGCTCACAAGAAATAGCTTTCGTATGGCTTTAGATCACGTAAGATTATTTATTTTCAAGTGGCTTTCCAAGGTGGAAGAGACATAATTTTACAACTTTGCTTTAACGTTAAACGCAAACTATTTGTCGTGGATATTTATGTGTTTTAATTTGCGTCTAGGTTCAAAATTTCATTTCACTATCACACATTACACGATTACACGATTACAAGCGTGATGTTACATATGTAACATCACGCTTGTAATCCTCGAAGAGGCAGGCAGAGGAGTGTAGTACACTCCCATGTTTCACCAGTTACGTTTACATCCCAATATGGAATAGTTGGTGAGTCTATTGCCATGCACCGGGCACAAATACAGACTCCGAGCCACTACTAGAAATTCTAATTTTAGAAAAATCTAATAGTACTCGACCTGGGATTTGAACCCATTACCTCTCGATCGCCAGTCGCGCTTGCAACCAACACAACCAACGAGGCATTGTTTCATTGTTCCATATGGCTTCTTTAAATAATTTTTTGCTCTTACCGGTCTATACTAATAGCCATGAGGGTGAACACCGATGCAGATATACTAAGCACGGAGATGAACTGACAGAACTTGCAGTAGAAGTGTCCAAACGGCCAGTCCGAATACAGCATGTAGGTAAAGTTGAAGGTGACGTTCAGCGTGGACACCATAGCGTCGGCCACGGAAAGGTTCACTGGGAACAATACGACAAAATATATTTTGTTACATATCAAAAATTGTTAAATATCATAAGACTGGAATTGTCAGTGTATATATGTCTATGTATATATGTCTATGTATATATGTCTATGTATATTTGTCTATGTATATATGTCTATGTATATATGTCTATGTATATATGTTTATATGTATAAGTATACACCTACCACATGCTCTATCCATCACCCAGGGTTGACTGGCAGAGAATGCCATTAGGCATTAAGTACACCCTTGTAACCCTTAGCTTAAGGTGGTGCAAAAGTATAAATAAATAAATAAATAAATTGTTTTACTTTTTCGCGTCAGTTGCACTCTGATGTTGTGGTCATTATTTTCTGTACAGAAAAATATTGAATGGGCTCTTATTGAAACGTATAGATAACTTTTATTTCTTGTCACAGATTCTGCTCTATGTCTAAGGTAGGTATTCCAAATAAAATTGACTAGCGATAAACGAGTGAAATAATAAATTAATTTTAAAATATTATAGTTTTAAAGCATCAGTGTTTATAAAACTTTATAAAGTTATATGATTTTATTAAGACAAATAATGATATGTCGTTGAAGAACATCGTGAGGAAAGCAACAAATTCTTTATAATGTTCTCCAAAAAATTAATTAGTACTCGACCCGGGATTTGAACCCAGGACTTCGATCGGTAGTCGTGTTCGCACCCACTCGAACAACGAGGCAGTCGAATTTGTAATATCTGTTGGTATTACCATTTGGGAACAATTAATTTATTGCAAATGTAATTTAAATCACCTAATTTCAAACTCGCATTCTGTCTGTAATATTTTCATACACCGTATTATGATCATTATTATTATGACGTTATTAATATATTATTATTATGACGCTAGATGCTTTGCGGGTTGTCCCTGAAGTTCGTGACCAGACTACTAGCTACGTTATCTCCTGTCCGTCGTAAGAGGCCACAAAAAGAGGCTTCCGGGGTTGCGAACGGCTGGAGTGGGTGCTCGAACTGTTCAGCTAGCTATTCCGGGCAGGGCGACGGTGTGTGTAGCCGCATACTGTAAACAAAAAAAAAGTTTTTATGGGCTAAGCGGAACGCACCGAGCGCCTAATATCTTTATCCTAACAGACCTACCGTGGTTCTTCTAGATCCATCTCTCTCTTCATACCCGCACGCTGGTTTTAGTTATTGTGATCGCATATTGATAAATAATATACTTCAAATCTACTTCTAACATTGTCGTGACCGTCATTTTGGTCATAGTCTATATTCACTTTCTGTATATCGTTTCTCGCATCCCACGTATCGGTCAGACAGTTAAAAACAGGAGTCTACCCGAACGCTGTTTTAATAGGACTCCTGAAGCTGTAGTCGAATAAATAAGTTTCACTTACAGTCTTCTTAAAGTATGTTCGAGTAGGTTTACAAAGTCCCTAATAGATTCCAGAGGAGCCACTTTAACTGAAAGTTAAAATGTATAATCACGAATTGCTTATGTATTAGTTTGAGTCAGTTTTGCTAGAGGTTATGTTTCTATTGGTATAATAGTCTAATTAGTTTGCTACTTTTTGCCACTAAATATAATACTGAAAACGTAACATCTCGCCTGTAAGCCCCCATGTAGGCAGAGGAACCATGGTACACTCCCACGTTTCACCAGTTACGTTTACATCTTACTATGGAATGGGGGGTGAGCCTATTACCATGCATCGGGCGCAAATTCAGACTTTGAGCCACTATTACAAAATTCTATTATAAATAATATAATTCTGAAAATATTGAAAATACCTTGACTAATAGTAATACTTCGCTTAGGAACCGAACCGTGGAGGACCACTACGAATCCTGTTGATGTGGATGAAACCACATTCTTCAGCGAGCGATGTGTTGGGGAAGAATTTTGTAGTGATTGGCGGCATATACATAAACTTGCAAATATTTACTGAGTGCCTGAGCTATAATCACCATATTTGGAATAAGATAATACAAATTACTACCTGTTCTTTTAATAATTTTACCACAAACCCTTCGAACTCAGTATCGAAGTTATATAAAAAAAACTTCTTTGTGTTTCTGTATACGTTAACTAACACATTTATCAGTGTCGAAGCGAAATCCTTAGCCAGCTGGAAATAGTTTCAGGTGTTCAGTTAGCTAACGAAATGGAGGAATCTGAGCGAAAACTTTTAGAAATGGCGCTATAAAACTTACGCCATTTCTAGCTTTGTGGAATGTAATTTATAAAATAAATCAAGTATTCCATCACAAGGTTGGAGGCAACCGATTGTTATTTATCATATTGTTACCTGGAGCCAATCTACATCTCCATATAAGTGACCTTCAACAAAACGGTCTAGTGTTGATGGTAATTACTGATTACGTCGTAATATACTCCTCTGCCTACCTCTTCGGGGATTACAAGCGTGATGTCACGTTGTAATATACGAGTATCTATGAAATATTTTTAAGTTGTGAGTCCGACTGCTCCATAAAGCTAGTATATCAACGTTATTTGTTTCTAAATATCAAGCTTTCCATTTGTTTCTTTCGCTTGTTGTCGTTAGTTTTAATCCTTGCGTAAAGTCTATGACATCGGCTTTAATTACATACAATAACAGTCTCACCTTCTTTTCAGGAACTCTGTGAAAAAGATGTCAATTAGGGAAACTGTTCATAGTCGCTTGATGTGTAAAGGTAGTTCAAGGACAATATAGAGGAGGAGCAGAGGTGTTCCATATTTAAATCGGTTCAAGGACGTCGATCAGTTGAAGAGCTAGAAGAATGTTCGATATTTAAACCATTTCAACAATTGTTGATATATGATAATCGCCCCTTAATTGTTCAACGCCATCACATGACCGCAGTTTGTATTAACGTCAGTAAAGAATGTTCTAGACTTCATACACTTTTATTCTTAGCAATAAGTGAGTGAATAAGTAATGAATTGTGGACTTATGGAAACTGAAATAGTTACACCTGTTAATGTGGCTGCAAGAATTTCAGCCACAATTCCATTTTCAGCAATATTGAAAATTTCCAAACTTCGGTAATTAGGGGCCACGTTTCCAAAGCATAATGACGTCTAGTGAACAGCAATAACTCAAAGCGTAAATTCTATTCGCGATCGTTAACTCTCTATTCGTTTCCAGTTTTCAATCTCGTGGAAAGTTTGAGCAACGCTCGGTAATTCCACCTGTCTTCGGCCTAAACAGAGTTTAATGGCTGCCGGGGTGCTACAGCGAAATTCCGATGAATCTCTCAAGTTTGTACAGAGTTTGTTACAGGAGACACGTGGATATATTACGCGGAGCTTTTCCGCGAATTACTTATATGTTGCCACTATTACAATTATTGGTTTTCTTTTAGTTGTCTGCAATGGAAGTTCAATATAGTTTATTTCTAAAATAAAATGGACTTAAAATAAAACAATTATTAATATCACTTGCTGTACTATTGATGGAGAACATGGTGAAAACCTGCACATCTTAAAGTTCTCTGTAATATTTTCTAAGGCGTGTGAAATCTGAAAATACGCAATTGGACAACATAGTAGAACAGGGCCCAGACCCTTCTCATGCCGTGAGCAGACACTTCTCTAACAGTGGAGCGATAAACGGTGGGCGATGATGGAATAATGACTTGTAAAATAATTGACTAATGTACGGACGTAATAAGGTTGTCATTATGGATTTGTTAGATCACTTTATGAAGCTCTCATGTATCCTGTCTATGAAGATATTATTCTATAAATCCAATACATATGTGTACATGCACTATGTTACTGTTTTGTGCAATAATATCTATATTTATTCTTTTGAAAATTGTTTTCGTCTATAATTACGTTACCTGTAATACAATGACTAAAAATGGTAATATTCAAAAACACAATGCTATAATCAAATGTAGCGCTGTATGTTTTCAACCTCTAGGCGGTTTGAAAGCATTAGTTTCGTAAGATTTTAATATTAATTTGCACGGAAAATTGCCTGCGTTCTTTCTGGGCCCGCTGATAAATTGCCCTTAGATTAGGAGCTTCCGGTTTGATCTCGTGGCGTCACTTCCGCTATTGGAAAAAAGTAAGATTACATTCTTTGTGTTTTTCTTGTGAAAATGGATTATTAAACGCTCAAGGTTTTTTCTTATGTAACATCCATCTGTTTTATGTATACTTTTAATGTTTCTTTCAAATATACTGATGACTGCTCTTTGTATTTAATATCGCTGCGCTCAGTTCTTTGCGCGGTAGACAGAGAGCATCGTGTGCCAAATGTATCGCTACAAACCTGACGTGCTTCTTCCACAGTCGTCAATCTTTCATTACTTTGCATTTGCTGTGTACGAGATTGGTCGTTGGGGACAACGTGGAACTGATATTGGATCATTACTATTGCATTATTGATTTTGCAGATGTCTACAGTCAGTATACAGAGTAACGTGAGCTGCCCAAGGGATTATGCTGACGCTATTGTCTGCCGCTGTGAATGCTGCTGTATCTGCTGTGAATGCTGCTGTATCTGCTGTGAATTATTAGTCAATTTGTTATGCTGTAGTGGCTTTATCGACGGTACTAACACTACTGATTTGGGGAATTTGTATATTTGAACTAGTTTTCACATAGCACAGCTAATTTTAGTCTTGTTATTGATTATAAAAGACGAAAATACTATAAAAAAATTCTTTCAGTAATTAAACTATTTTGTTTACTATTATATTCAGTTGTAAAAACTAAATCTCATACAAGTATGTCAGCCTCGAGAAATGACGAAGAAAATATCGAGGATTAACGACCTTCGCAATTTACTGCGAAAAATAGATTTCTTCGTATAGGATTTTTTTGGGTAGCTGGCTGGTTTGTGTCTGGCTTGATAAAATACTGAAACACAGTAACACGTGAGGAAAAGTAATTAACCCCTAATGAAAGATATGTTTGTAAGACAACATTTTTATAGAAGAATAAAGTAATTATTCCTCATAATATCTTCACATTCATTTCTACTGACTACTCATTTATATAACTGACACTTTTTTATGTAGCCAATCTATCTCGAGCATAGGAATAAACGTAGGTATTTAGAATAAATACAAGAATGTAAGTAGTGAATCCGTTAGAGATGGTAAAGATTTTCTACGATCATCATCATTATCAGTCTGTAAGTCCAGCGCTGGACATAAGCCTCTCCTGAGAGGTTCATGTCTCCTATTTGTCCTATATTTCCCAAGTTGGGCTTGTAGGCTGAGGATCGCAGCACATGGCTGCTGGCACCGTGTACGCTGCAGCCCGTCGGCGGCCAGGGCGTTTCTAAAATAAGATTTGACTATTATATCCAAGTTTTCCAAGTATAATTTAATTTTATGTATGTATCTTGTTTTTATTATTTTTAATACTAACATAGGTTAAGCCGTACTCTTGTTACTAACACTTAAAATTTGTAAAATTGTGTATGGAACTTGTTTTCTGAAAATAAATTATTATTATTATTAGACGCTGATATAACATGTCTTTATTACACAACATGTGTGTTAGTGTGTCAATTGTATTTTGCTTGTAACGGAAATCGTTCATAGATATGTGTGTACGTGTATATTTGGGATAGTATTTAAATTTAATGCAAAGTATACATGTGTATCATAAATCGTTATTTGCTTAAGATCAATTTAATGGTGGCATTTATATTATCGCCATTGACTTTGTTGTACCTATCACATGTTCTAACCAACACTTTGGGTCGAATGCTACAGAATAACATTAGATATTATCTGTAACCTAGATTGACCTTAAATATAAAAACTAAATAAATAAAATAAAAGGAACTCTTAATAAAATAAAAGTGCCGATTAATTTTATACAGTCCACCCAACAATCGTATTTACTTAAGTCGTTTGAAGGAAAATAAAACAGAGAGACACTGATGCTGGACATTTCACGCGCCAATGAATACAATTCAACTGTTATTCCGAAATAATTGGGGATCAGTGTAACACTGATGGGCGATTCTTTATATTTTATCCAGCTGAGGCCCCTGACTTTGCTTTTGTATAGGCAATTTTTTCAATAGCTATAGGCTCGCGTTAGATTACTATTTCGCCTGATGGCAAGCGAGATGTGGACTAGAAACTATTATGCACATTGCGCGCTTGCCTAGGAAGTGTCTAACCACTGTCTTGAATAGTGCCAAGTTGTACGAAACCAAGAAAAAAGATACGGACAAGGAGTTCCACTCTTTGGCATGAAATTACTGGTAACTTGCAGGCGTACTGTGGGCTTTGGTCCGATGATCTTAAGAAGGCATGTGGGAGGGGCTGTATGAGATGAGCGGAGGGCCGAGTGTTGTGGCACACCTTGGGAACGGCCTATGTCCAGGAGTGGAACGGTAAAGGCTGATATGATGATGATGTCGCATATTATTCTAGGCAACGGCATTTCATTCATGATCTGTTACTTAATACCACCACTTAAACGATTTCCTTGATCAATTCATTTATACAGAAATTACGTTGGTGTGCGTGTACATGTGCGCCTGAATGCGTGTTTGTTCATGTGTCTGTGTGTGTGCGTTAGAAATGTGTGATAGATAATACGCTATATAAAATAAAATTAGTACATAGTTTAAGATCTTATGATATTCATAGGGTATTGCATTTCTGTTTGCGTAATTTACGAAACTGTGGTATTAAATTTTGACTGCTTCGTTGAGTAGTCGCGAGCGCGATTACCGATCGAGAGGTCTTGGGTTCAAATCCCGAGTTGGATACTATTGGATTTTTTAGACTTAGATTTTCTAATCTCGGAATCCGGATTTGTGCCCGGTGTACGGCAATAGACTCATCCACTATTCAATAGTGGCACGTAAACGTATCTGGTGAAACGTGGGAGTGTACTATATTTCTCTGCTACCTCTTCGGGGATTACAGGTGTGTTGTTACGTACGTTTCGTAATGGTATTCAATTTTTGCAGGTTCATTTTAATTCCTTTCGAATAACAAAAACTTTAAGACTGAGTCAAGTTAAGGATTAGGCGCCTTAAAAATTCAGTAAGGTAGAATTTTGAACATTTAGTGGAATAAAACAAACAAATGTTGCAATGTTTAACAATAATGTTTAACATGAATAAATGTTACAATCATTTTTGTTATATTTATAAAAGGACGCTTTTCATCTCGTACTTGGAAACTTTAGCTTTGACGAGATTTCATACGGCTTTTTGATTTATTTCCGGTTTTTATGGCTTATTGCTTTTTATAGCTCGTAAATGTTATCGAATTTTAATAAAACCCAATGGCTTACATAATTTCATGGTGTATAGAGGTTGTGATAGAGTGCATATGGATTTTCAAATATTTATTTCCCACGGTAAATAAGTATACTCTTAACAGAGTATGGTGAAGTTTTCTGAAGGACTTATGAATAGGGAGCCAGAACAAAGATTATCTCGCCAAAAAACTTGCTTATAATTGATTTGCTTGTTGGTTTAGTGCTTAGTAATCTTGAATAGAACCGAGGGTCGTGGGTTCGATTCCCTCGAAGGACAATTTTTTTTTTTGTTTGTGTGTAAAACTATCTATGTATGTATCTATTTAGAAATTAATATTTACATATTATTCTATGTATTCAGCGCAGGTTCTTTAGTGCGTTTTTCGAACATTAATATGTTCGAAACATTCATGTCATGATAATTCATGACTTTAATAAATATAATTGCCCAGACTGCCTCGTTGGTCGTGTTGGTTGCAAGTGCGACTGCCGATCGAGAGGTCCTGGGTTCGAATCCCGGGTCGAGTA
>DWEH01000993.1:0-10156 GCA_018245815.1 Apyrrothrix aesculapus
CCACGGTTGGATTTGTGACAAAATATCAATTGTTTGTTTGTCGGCATTCCGGCACGTGGCCAAACATTAGCTTTTAATTTTGCCTAATGTTAGGAAAGTAGCTGGATTCCTGCCAGTGAACTAATAGCTACATGTCTATTCCGAGCAACTGGCATTAATACACTGTGTCATATATACTTCTAGTGGAATTTCATTTAATAGTTAGTATATTTAAAAAAAAAATGTAATTTGTGCCATTCCAATAATTACAAGTACAATTTTCTTAATCATAGAATTTATTAAATTTGGATTTAACATTCAAGTCGAGATCTTGGCCTTTTTATACACAGGGGTTTTAGCCATTTATATAAGTATGACATAGTTCATTTAATATTGCGTTTTACATACGAATGAAGATTATCCTCATAATTATGGAAGTATTGTAGTATACTTCACCACGATGCTGGGGTGTGAATTAGTAGAACTCAGATGTCTACTCGTGTGTCAGAAGTTTAAACGTTTCCTTAGGCTTGGACAAGGTGCGACAGCGGTTAAGTAATGTTCGTAAACAAAACTGTATTTAAAGTAAAATATTTAAATGATCCCAGCGTCAAACCTACACTGAAGAAGGTGTCCAAATACGAGAACAAATTCGCCAAGCTCCAGAAGAAGGCGGCAGAGTTCAACTTCCGTAACCAGTTGAAGGTTGTCAAAAAGAAGGAATTCACCCTTGAAGAGGAAGACAAAGAGGTAAATTCACAATTCAAAATCCAGTTTAATATTTTTATTCCAAATTTTTTTCTATTTCTCTCTCAGCAGCACAGGAGCAATTCAAGAAACGAATTTAATGAATCACAATGTAACGTAGTTAACGGTTGGATTTTCAAAGTATTAAAATTATTTACCAATGCATATATAATATAATCTCTAAATTGGTTTGGCTTTACAATATGTTCTATTGGCTTTAATTTATAAATATACTAGGTCTCTGAATTAATTAATTATCTTAACATTTTCATGGTATGCCAAATTTTTTTAAAATTGTTTCTTATTTACTATTATAACCACTAAAACAAATGAAACTCGTTACTTTCTTTTTATCAAAATTAATAATGTTGTGATTCAGTCTGTTTTTTTTATTATTTCTTAATCTATCACATTTCAATCGTTTTCTTTTAATCTATCAGCTTGGACCAATATACAAATTTTATCATAAAAAAAAAGACATACATATGTTAATAAGAATTGCATAATGAGATGAAACTAGTCGTTTCATGTAAGTAATTTAGTTTAAAAATTGTTTTACTATATGTCGGTTCTTACTCATGTTTCAACAGGCTAAGAAAGCAGAGAAAGCTGATTGGGCTATCGGGAAGAAGTAACATGTTAGACAATATATAGTTAAAGACGAAATATTCAATGTTATTATGCTGTAATTACAATATAACATAATTTTCCACATCTTTACACTTAAAGATGACTTACCTTTAATTTTCACTTATATAACAATAAATTATATTTACTATTTATATTTTGGGCGTTTGAAATCATAAAAATTATCCAAACCAGAACAAATCTAAGGTGAGAACGTTTGGATGAAGCGTTTAATAAAGCTTGACTTTGTTCGCGCGAATGTTACGTTAATAACATTTATGAATATACACTCCCGCCCATAAGAGCTTCAGCTAAGATTTTGCATTTATTTTGTTATATTTTTTATGAATTTGAAATGTATATTTACCAGCTTTTTGAGTTTTCAATTTAAATAATGATTTTATAGTACCGACACAAGGTACACTTTCTGCGCAACCTAACTTCTTCCGTCCGTTACTAACGCTGCTATCATAACGAGACACGTTGACAGCTGCTTTGAGTTTTTTCAAATGCAAAACAACAACGTTAATTAACGCAATGTTTCAAAAAGTTGTCTTATTAGGTTTGTGAAGAAAACATTTTGTCATGTGACACTCTCAAGTGTTTTAATTGAGTTAATTGTCTTGTTGTTCTTGCAGTCGAGAAGTTGTTACCATTCATCATTTAGTACGTAAATAAACAAAATTTGTGCCAACTTGAAATTGAAGTTCAAGAAGATATTTCAACTTAGTTTAAATTTTCTATAAGGTACCGTGTTTCACAGGGTGGTGCTGGAGGGAAGGTAAATAAGAACGTCTCCGAGCTTAGATTATTAATTAGTAGCGACAATAGCTCGTAGTACGCGAAGCATACCCGGTAATGTTCTCTCACAGCTTGAAAAAAAACCATTCATAGAATGGTTATTTGCGGTAGTTTGACCCTAGTCGATCTCTGATATCAAAATATATTTTAAATCGATTAACAATGCACTGCATTTTAATCTCTTTTAAATGTAGAATATGAATCTTTTAAATTTGGTGATGGTAGCTTCAAATTGCTTTCACTTTTTGGTTTGAATAGAACGACATTAGGACGTTTTGTACATATGTCTGTATATGTGTATAACTTGGTTTTCGATTATTCGATAGATATTTTCTTGATTAACATTGTATACCAGTTTCAAGCTTCAATTGGGAATTTTGTTGAATAGTCTTGGACAATTTTGTACATTTGTATACTATTTTGCTTTTCGACACGCTTATAGATCTTAGGATCTGTCACAAAGCTATTTATACGCTTATTAAACCGCCTTATAGTTTGTAACTAATATCAAATAGTTATTATAATTGATAATCGTTATTATGAAAAGCACTTCACAGGGTCGCAGAAGGATACAATCTGATTTGTAAGTTATGTACTGTAAAAAACCGGTTTTACTTGCAAAATGCATACTCATATCAATTTCTGGTTTTTGATATCCTTTACATTTCATAGCTCCCTTTTATAACGTATTTGTTACCGTGTATATTTTTTTGGAAAATTTCTATATTTAGTGTTTTTAAACCATATTATTTATTTCGTATATTTTTTTATGAGATCTGTTTTATTGAGTTCAATCATGACGTTACTTTAAATTTTCGACGACGTATTTTTGAGTTATGTTTAATAATTAAAAGCTATAAAAGAAGTAGCAGCTACACGTAGTGGTATGTATTAAATCAGATATTCTTGTTCCGTCATTAGCGAAGCAATGACGGTTATTGTCGCGAAAACGCTAGTTGTTAACGCAAAGTATACTAAAGCTATCACGGACGCTTTGACGTTTTAGTACTGCTAACTCTTTCCTTCTTCACAAGACCTTATTTCGCACACATTTTAAAAATACAATTTTGTAGCTAATAAAATATTATTTTGGCTTATTTGAGTTAGATAAAGGAAAAGTGAATTACAATGTTCTCGAGTCAAAACGACTTAGCGCTTATTTTATTTTTAATAATCGATTATCCTTAGAAGAACATTTAAAATATACTTTGTTCGTATATGTGGTACTATAATTATATAATAAATGATATCACAACGGGCTCGTAGACCGCTTGCAAAGTGCTATGTATTATTAGTGCTATGTAGTATTGTAGCAACTTGACCGTGCACCCATCCGGTAAAGGAACTGCTACTACACCTCCACACCATGTTTGAGCTCAATGTTTTTATTGGTTTATATAAATTTGTTAATCTTGTATAGACTTTCACCGGTCATCAGCGTTACCCAATTCATATTAAAGACCTATGAAAAGAATCGCACGCATATCAATGCTTCTGTTGCCACTATGTATAAGGTGATTCTGTTTCACGTGAATGATAGATATTTTTAATTATTTCGTCCGTAAAGCGAAATAAAGTGCTGTTAATAATGCTTCAAAAAAATCAGCCGTGGGAATTGTTTCTGTTTGATTTTAATTTGTAGTATACGTGTATATATATTTTTACGTTGGGGAAATTCAAATAGTTAAATACTGCAAATTAAATGAATGTTTTGTTTCCCACAGAAAAAGCCAGACTGGTCCAAGGGCAAGCCGGGAGATCAGAAGGTAAAAGAGGAAGAGGTTGAGGCATGAAGTGTTAATCACCCCTACCATAAATTATACTGAGACCTTTTGTATATCACACCAGTACGCGGGCAATGCCAATGCAATGTGATAAATCTCCCCCATACGGCACGAAACACACCAAAGCCTCCCGTTAGCCAATGTTCCTCAATTTCGTATGTATTGTATTAAGACCGACCATCACTCTCAAAAATGTCATAACCATTTTTATAATTATTTATCTATTTATTAAATAATGTTTTTGTAAGTTAATAATACGTTTAATAAAATTAATTTTCTGTACTATATTATATTGAATGTATCGATGTCATTTATGTACCCCTCCTCCACCTACCCATTTCCATAAATGTTGTCCTATGTTCACACTGCGTTCTGGATTTTATATTTGTTTTCTTTTTTTTTTAATTTGTAACGGCGTTTATAGTCAAAGTGGTCACGAATATAGTTAGATTAAATTAGTTAATAGCAGAGGAAAGTTATGTGACATTACTTAAACAAATTATTTAATACCTCGCAATATCGACATGAAATCATTTATTTCAGTATCTCCGTAATGTGCATGTCTTTTAAATAGAGAATCTAAAACATTTTGCTTTAGTACCTTAAATATATTTATGTACCTTTAATATTACAAGCTTAAAGGGTACAAAAGAAAGTAACAGAATTAATCGGATTTCTCTTCGTTGTTTGAACCTAATGATAATGTAGTACTCGATGATTAATTGGTTGCTAAATCTTGCAGATAGATAAATCCATGCAGAATAGAATCAAATTCGTCAGTTTATTACTTTGTAAGGAATGTTAGCTGTTCGTCGTCTCAATGTGACAGAATTCAAACTTGTCTGTGTTACATTTGAATACGGATTACTTAAAAGTACACTGTTGTACAAACCAAAGTAATACTTCTTAAAATGAAGTAGAAAATTTTTTTTTTGTGTTTAACACATTAGTTAACAAATGTGGATGACCTTATTTAATTTTCCTTATTACAGTGTACTAGAATGTGTAAAAGAAACATCCGAAGCATTCAAACATGAACTTATTATGCTGTGTATGAAATTGCACACCAACTTCACTTTATGTAAATTGAACTGACGTGTTTAATGGCAAATGAAATTTTTGCGTAAGGGGTTCTAAGTTCCATCTTACGAACCCAAGCTAACCTCGATGCTTTGACGACCGGCTGATCATGGTACCTAGGCGCGACTAAATGTCCTGCCTAGCGACGGGCAGCAGCGTAAGCCGTGCGAGACGCTGTCATCCCTAACCCGCATGCCCAGCGTGGGGATTATGGGCAAAAACACCTTAAAAAAATTATGGTCGTGGCACATTCATAAAATTTGCGCTCATTAGGAGAGGCTTATTTCATTAAAAATTTTGATTCACCGGCTTTCTTATGTAGTGTCGGAATGATGTAGCGGACTAGTGATGCGTTGTTTATATAAAATGGTGTATGCAGGGTTGATTTATGTATGTATATCTGTTGGGCTATAAACGTAATTCTAGATGCATACAACGACGTAAATATTACCGTAACAGTATTGTAGCCTTTAAAGACAGAATTACCTTTCTCTTTTAACATAGTAAGTAAACTTTAAAAAGCTATCCATTTTGGTGACACTTTAACTAGAGTTGGAAGTACTCTATTTGCGTTCGACAAGCCGTACAATCGATCACTTGTTCTCTCTGTAACTCCTTCCTCGTCGACAGTAACGCCATTTGTAACGTTAGTATCAGATTTAAAAGTATATTCTATTTGAAATTCGTTTCCTGTACAGTGTAGTACGCGTTCCTCGACCATAACGTTGTGAACACATGCAAATTATGTACTTTTTTATTTATGCACTTAACTAACTTACGAAGTAAAGTTGTCGGAAGATAGAAGTACGATATTATTGTTTTTTATGCTATGAATATTCATTGTGGTATATTTATCAAATAATAAACTCTAGTGTTTCGCTGGGATGTCGTCGATTAATTGTAACTAAGATATGAAAGTATTTTCTGACATGTCAATACACACTTCTTCAAAACCATTTAAAATTAAAACTGACGGAAGGTTAACATGATCTTTTTAAGAAGCGTCGAAAAAGTCAATGTCCAAAAGGTTTCAATGGATAGTTACGGAATATTGATGTAACGTATGAATTAAAATGAGAATTTGAGATACAAGATCATCACATATAAAATAAGAACTGTTTAGTATCAGTCACGTGAACATGTCGAATAACGAGTTAGCTGTACTTAATATATACATATTTCCTTAGTATTCTAACAGATTTTCTTAACATTTCTATGTTCCGAACAGCATATCTTAAGGAACGACCAGTAACAGCAGTTCACGCCTGTAGAATGTAAAGAATTTATCGATAATTTCGTTGCTTGTAAGTGAAACACTAATGAGTACAAATTTAAGAAATATTTTGATTCCTTTTATAGTGTACATTTATAACGTACATTCATTCTTAGTCTATTATGACAAAAGAAGGATTAGACCAAAACAATGAAGTGGATAGTCCAACTCAATCTAACCCCTATTAGACTTCGGAGGTACTTCCACCGCGCTTCCATGCTGTTTGAATGTAGTAGGTAAGTTCAATTTTACTCAAAAGTTTTTAAAAGTTTTTCAGTTGCTTTCAAGCTTGGAGCTAAGCTGGCTTCAGATTTAAATTGTAATTTTTTGCTGGAAAAAGTTAATCCTATTTGTAGGGAGTTCTACAGTGCTTTAGCATATTGTGAGATTGTTCAATGTAGAGTTCTTTGTCATTCGCCTTATTGTAATTACGCTGAAAAGCTCATTCGTATTGTACAATTACATTTTAAGTTTATATTTGTAAGAAATTTTAAATAAATATAGACATTATAATATGACAGGGCTTTTCAGAAGTTAAATTATATGCACTTTAATTATCTGTCATCGAAATACTGTTTTCGTTAACAATACGGTCACGCTTTTTTGTCAATAAATTGCTTTATAATAACCACATTGAAAAGCAATTAATATTTCGGCAGTGAAGACCGCATTCACAAATTAAACTTTTCATTTCCTGTAATTCATTCGTCGATTTTCATATTGAAGTAGGCAATCCGCAGTTAAATAATGTTTCAATATTAATTGCGACTTTAATTACTCGAATCTGAAAGCACCGAATTTCGAATTGTGTTAAATGAATAATACTCCGAACTCTTTAATTTGCTTTGACAATTTTGAATTTTTTTTTATCGTGCTTTTATCTTGGTATATTCCTACTGTTCGTTATAACGCGAATGCCTTTTAAAATACATTCAATGATCGCTGACGGTAACTGGCCTTTGTCATTTCTTATTATAAGTCGTGAATTACGATACGCCAATTCATCGTGTTTCATTTATTTTAATTAAAAATAGTAAGCGCTTTCCGATAGCGGTAATAACAGTTTTAAAAGTTTTAAGCCATACAATGTATCATAATTGCATTTTAACGACGGCGTTTAAGGTATTCGTTAATATGAACTTAATCAACTATGAGTAATTTGGATAATCCGAATGAATATTGAGAATAATAAAAATGAAATTCATGTTAATATACTTTTACTCACCGCGGTTTGTAGTTTACATGATCTCATACAATGTCCTTTTCAGTCTCATCGTGCTTGATAACTTTTACCATAAATGCTTCTCATAATTAAAATTAACTGCATATTAAATTAGTAATAATAGTTTTAACGTTTTCTCTCATTTTGAGTTCTGCTGGTACTAAACGAAGTTATGTTGTGATGATAACTTAAGATGATAACAATAACTTTTAAGTAATGGAGTCATTAACTTTCTAGGAACAAGGCGAAGGTCAACCTGCTGCGCCTGGAGAGGGTGGTGCGCCTGCAGAGGGTGCAGCAGCTCCAGCTGAAGGTGCAGCAGCTGCAGCTGAGGGTGCAGCTCCCGCTGGCGCACCGCCCGCTGAAGGTGCTCCTCCTGCACCACCAGCAGAAGGTATAGCATAAGTACCGATAATAAATATAATATTTAATTACTATAAAATAAATGTTTGTATTACAGAGGGTTTATTGCCACAACTTTTAAGCCGTTAGAAGACACTATAGAATGTTTATGAAGCGCATGTATAATACCTTCAATTCTCTAGTCGAAATTATTTACAAACTCAAGACAACAAATAATCAAAACTATCTTTTATCAATCAATAGCCTTATATTTATTTAAAATAAAATTGCAGTAAAATACATATATACAAAGAGAAGAGAAAACTATTAATCCATAAATAATGTAGTGCTGCGATGCACTATCTAATGCAATATGATCTAAAGTACTCATTTCAATGATATAGTGTAAAATACAATCTTAATATATATTAGAAGCCCAAGGTAAAGAACTCATTTGTTTAGATAAGGATTAATAATGAATTATAATACATTGACTGCCTCGTTGGCCGTGTTGGTTGCAAGCGCGACTGCCGATCGACAGGTCCTGGGTTCAAATCCCGGGTCGAGTACTATTGGATTTTCCTAAAATTTAGAATTTCTAGTAGTGGCTTGGAGTCTGGATGTGTGCCCGGTGTACGGCAATAGACTCACCATCTATTCCATATTGGTACGTAAACGTAACTGCTGAACGTGGGAGTGTACTACACTCCTCTGCCTACCTCTTCGGCGATTATAGGCGTGATGTTACGTATAATATATTGGTTATTGGGAACCTTAGGGAATTGTCACATATTATGAGGGACTTTTTTGTAGGTCTTTTTAAGATCCACATTTTCTATTATATTTACATAATGTATCTCTCAAGGCTTAGTCAACGTAAGCCATACAAGCGGACGAAAACGGTTGTGTGTTATAGTTTATAAAAAGTAAATGTCAATGTCAATGTCAGTCAATGCATGTATTAATATGTTAATTAAACTAATTATGCTTATTTCCTTTTACTTCATTACGAAAAACAGGAGCCCCAGCGCCTGCTCCTGCTGCACCAGGAGACGCACCGGCAGCCCCAGCAGAAGGTCAATTTTTAATAATCTTATTATAAAATGAATTGCTATAAAACGGAAAGGGAAACACCTTTTATACACAATTGAAATTGTTGCTGTGAGTAGCAGTAACTTACTCGTAATTTTAAAAAAAATGTATTATCAACACACGTTTGTAACACTTTTGTAAGTTAATAGTTAATAGTTTTAGTACACTAACAAGCGGCGAACATTTTTCAATCAACTGCACTGTTGCTATTCTAAGCCTCGTGCTAAATATCTTGATGTACATACATACAAGCATCAAATTTTTTACTTATTCAACGAAAGCGATTACACTGAGTATTGCAATACTCAAAAATTCTCCATTTCTTAAATGTCGATCGTCAACTCATGATCTCCTATGATTTGGTGAGATTAACGATCTAAATTTTGTATTACGTTAACGACGGAGTGTTTTGAACACAGTTTAATTCTATTGTGTTACGAGACATCTGCGGTGTAAAAATGATCACGTCCTTCTTTGTGTTGGAACTCAGTCAAAATGAGTACAATTTCGACTTGTTGAATGGAATTGAGAACGTCACTGACAAGTAACTGCGTTTAAAACAGGAGCGCCTGCACCACCGCCCGCAGCCGCGCCTACTGCCGCGGCGGCTGCCCCACCAGCAGAAGGTTGTTCAATATTTTCAGGCTCCGCGAATTACTGGTTCATTTATGCTTAGCGAGCTGTGCTAGTTACGATTTGTTTCTATTCAAATTGTATTTATGCTGACAGCTTCATCTGCAGTCTTCGTTGTTACTTCTTGAATCTTTTGTTTATGGGTTGCAAATCGTTCTGTCTATAAATGACTGATTTCATATCTTTTTTTTCAGATTTCATATCAGATTTTCTCAGTTATCATTTGCGATAGATAAATACTTTCTCTTTGTGTGTTTTCATCTTTATTTTAAATTTAAACGATGACTGGTTTACGCGATGTGCAATTTAAATCAAACAACTTTTACTACTGATTCTGCAGATGTTAACTGTAAAAACTGTCAATTAAGGTTTTAGATATTCATCTTTATATATTTATTTGGATCACCAACATAAGATACAGTGTCCAACATAAGATACATTTACATTTAAGAGATACATTTAAAAGATTTTAAGCTAACTGTACTTATAATAACAGGCAATCACATCTTGCATAATAGAATAATTTTATCTTGCATAATACAATAATTTTATCTTGCATAATACAATAATTTTATC